>JABWIB010006515.1:19757-30102 GCA_016617825.1 Platyplectrum ornatum
GTCCGTAAGAATTACTTCACTGAAAGGATAGTTGATGAGTGGAACAGCCTCCCATCAGAGGTGGTGGAGGCTAATACTACAGAACAGTGTAAGCATGCTTGGGATAAATATAAGGGTATTGTCAAACAAAATATAGAATAAATTTGGGTTGGTATAGTTTTAAATACACAACTGGACAGACTGGATGGGCCATGTGGCTCTTATCTGCCGTCACTTTCTATGTTTCTATGTTAATATGTAAGATGTAATTGGGTAACAGCCTGTATGCCGTTTCTCAATAACCTCTGTGTTAACGTGTCCACTGGATAGGATTATTGATATGTCAGTGAGCGGTGATAGAACATGTATTTTGTGTGAGATTCCTTAAACCTTCTCCATCGCTTTGAGCAAGAAACAATCATCCTGGTCTCCTAATGTAAGAGGCGTTACATAATGCCAGTGGTATGTGTGCAGCTTCCTGTTTTCTGCTGAAGGAAGATGAAAATAAGGCTGTCTGGTACTGGGGATATTCACTATATAGGGGGGGATATTCACTATATAGGGGGGGATATTCACTATATAGGGGGGGGACTTAGTGGTTGCAGTATTTTAGTGAAAATGATATTTATGACAGACTCTAATGTATTCATTACTCTGCATTAAATGGTGGATTCTAGTCAGACGACCATTCGCTCATCTTTTTCCAGACTCTTAACACATTGTAACTTTTTTATTCATTTAGATTATGGTGCTGATGCAGAGTGTGAAACGCGCTGTTTTCCGCACCTTAGGTTTCCATGCGATATGGGAGTGGAGTGAGGAGGGGACATATGGGTACTGATAGCATGCAGGGGCAGCAATATTGAGAGTACGTATAGTATGAAAATCAGCCCTTCCATGATTTCCACACTGCAATATTGTGACTTATACCCCGTTCACACAAAACTACCCTGGTAAGTCTGTTTTTAACAAGCAGGGTTGTTAGCTGTTCATCTGAATTACCCTGGTAATTAACCCTGTTCACAGTGCTGAATTACCCTGGTGATTCACTAACTACCCTGGTCAACACCGTTCACACTGAACCAGGGTAGTTAGTAGTAATTTTAGCACCGTTCAAACTGAGCACACTACCCGGGTAGTTCTGTCAACCCGGGAAATTGACTGAATCACCCGCGTAATAGCCCTCTGTGTGAACGGGGGGCTAATGGCAATGCAGAACCCGTGGACTGGTTCCAGAGTTACGTACTATTGAATTTACGAGCGGGTGGGTACAACCATGTTGAATTCCAGGGGAGGTAAAATGCATGTTGGTGTTTGCGTGCAGTTTTACATTACTGACCAGCGTTACTGTTAGTAATTCCTACTACATACATTACGTCTGGTTCCTGTCCCATGATAGTAAATATGGGGTGAATACTTAATATACAATTATGAATGCACACTCCTCTATGAATGGGGGCTTGGCCTCTCCCCTGTCCATAGGGTAATCTGTATATGTGATTACTGCATTATTACAGCTGCAAGTTGGGGTTTGGATAACTGAGTAGTAGTTTGGGTCCAGTCTTATACATTAATATATATAATTATACTAAATATATTATGTTTACAAATATTGAGTTCTTAATTCATGTGTATTGTGACGTTTTTATATTAATGGTGTGCTTGATGTGTCCTGGTGGAGAATATTATTCTAGGCACTTGTCCTGTATAGGTGTGGATGTATAAATACAAGACTGATCCACTTGTACCTGGATCCACTTGTACCTGGACTTGTTTTCTATGTACAAAGGGGCATGAACTGCTTTGTCTCTGTTTTCATACTTGGTGAACACTCCGTTATTGTGAAGTGTTTAATGTACTATCAGGTATTTCATTACTTAAATCCGAGTCACAGCAGGGGGTGAGATACTGGTAAATGATGTAATACTGATAAGTACTGGATGACGGCTTGTCAAGTTTTGTTCTGAAGAATTCAGGCTGCTCCCGTCCTCTCCATATCCCAGACTATTTACACAATCTATGAACCCTGGTCACAGGTACAGCACCATAAAACACACTTGTCCAATTTTCTGGCTGACCTCTGACCTGCATCCCCTGAAACCTCAGCCCCTCTGTGTGTACCAAACCAGATGTACCAACGCTCTCCCTTCTCCATGGTGGAAACATTAAGGTAGGTCCTAGTCTATCTGTAGCCCAGAGCAAGACTTGCCTGCCGGTCCAAACACTTTCTTATATTGTTTATAATAGTTGGTGCTGACGGAACATAATGACCTGCATCCAGACTTGCGTACTATTGAACGTACAAGCGAGTGGGTTAAACCATGTTGAATTGCAGGGGAGGCAAATTGAATTAGCTGCAATCAGTATTACAGGTGAGAGATGATGTTTCCAGCACAAGTGTAATAACAGTGTAACAGTAACGCTGGTCAGTATCTGTGTGCAACATGCAACAATAAAGTATTCTCCCTGCATACACACACTGACATTCATTTTACCAAATACACTTGCGGGAGTGGTTGTAAATTACACTGTACAAGATGTGCACAAATAGAACAATCGCACGGAACAATGTTCTGCCTGCTGGGACGGGCATGTACTCCACCCGCCAACTTGCCATAATGTATGTAAAATGATTGGGGAGGGGTTGTAGGTCAAATGAAATGACTGTGGAGGGTATTGGTGAAAATCACGTGGTTGCATGGAGCGCTGATCCGCTTCATTGAGTTACGTACGTGGCTAGTTTTGTCCCTCTCCTCTTTTGCCGCACTCCACCGTACTGCAAGTTGGAGTATGGTGGGGTAACTAGGATAACAATACTCCTATCATTGATAACATAATATTAATAATCTATTACTCTTAACATCACTGCTCTGCTTTTAAGGAAAGTCATTATTAACTCTTTGTGGATTTTCTTACTTCACCTTTGGCATAGGCTCTTCTGCTGCCTTCATGTATTTCATGGAGCTCTCATAGCAGGGCCAGACTGGGACTGAAAACCAGCCCTGGCATTTAATACACATAGGCCCACCGAGAGCTATCCACCAATCAGACTGCAGATAGTTATCCTCTTTTTTTTTTTTTTTTTTTTTCTGTCGGCAGCCAGTCAGTGAATGGCTTTCAGGTGGATGGCTGAAGCTCTCCAGCAGCACTCAATAGCAGCCCATCACTCCAGTGGCCCATCTGGCATTTGCCAGATGGCCAGTCCGGCCCTGTCTTATAGGAATACATTCATTTTATCTATACTAAACACAATGATTTATCCACAACATCCAATACCGTTCTCTATGGCTTGTATCACTATATAGAAAATGATGGCGAGAGTCTATTTGATTGTGTATCAGCACTTCTCTAGAAGCTTTTATTAAGTGGTATTTCTGTGACATTGTATATGATGCATTTAGTTGTTGTAATATAAAGTGTGTGCTCTGTGATACATTAATGCACGTGGAATCGTTCTTTTGTTTAAACGTCCCCCCTCCAGTATGTGCTGCTACCTCTATGATCACATTACAGAATGGTGTTTGATTTCTGATGTTGCTGCATTTTTGTCATTCCTGTCTGGGTAACTGCTGTTCTAGACGAGCTGCCTCTTCCCTCCCTGCATAGAAATCATTGTATGTGGCCCACGTCTTGCACCCTAATGCCATAAACCTTTGTAAAAATGTCACTAATTATCCCTAATCTTGTTAAACGGTTCCTTAAAAACATTATCCGGAGTGGTGCAGCTCATCGGTGGCTTCTGTGTGTTACAGATACCACACGACAACAGTAGCATGGGTCAGTTCATGTGGATATCTGTTCCCCAGCTGCTGTATGTAGAGCCATTAATAGCTTCAACCTTGTATCTTACGTTGCTGGTTATTATAATAAATAAATAAATATATATATATATATATATATATATATATATATATATATTTGTTGTGTGAGTTGTACTCCTGGCGACTACCATTACACTCTACTCCATATAGTGCACAGACATTACCTTTATAACAAGGCCATTCTGTGATAAGTGGGGTTTCAGTCTCTGAAAAATCTAAACTATAGTCCAGCTTCTGAATCCATGGAAATCTGCGACTTAACAAAATCTACAGTATTAAGGGATGGAATGTAAAACCAATTATGTCTTATTATATTCTGTGCACACTTTTGAAACTGGTTTTGTCAGTCTTCCAAAAAGCACAAAATCACAGAAGACGTCCTTTACCTGTGGTGCAGTCTCGCGTAGTAATGATGGTATGAGTCAGTCATGCGTGTTTTAATAATTCTGAATAAGCTTTGGGTTTTCTGAAAATGATTGATTAAATGTGTTAAGGTTTTTATTGCTTTACTGCATTTTATAACTTTAATTACCGTACATAACTCAAATTCTATAGTGTATCTAACATGAGCATTCGCTTGTCCCTAGTAGGGCCATATATATTGAAGAGCATTCGTGTTACAGGACGCTTTGGCTAAGAGGGGAAAGCACTATTTCCAATTAGAACATAACCTTGAGAAATTTCTTATTTTATATATATATATATATATATATATATATATATATATATATATATATATATATATATATAGATAGATATATTGTATGTATATATAAATAGATATATTGTATGTATATATAGATAGATATATATTGTATGTATATATAGATAGATATATAATGTATGTGTATATGGAACCTTGTTGTATTTCTATTACAATCCTGGTTTCTTTTAGCCTTTTATAATTGATGTTATTTTTACATTTTCTCAGACAAACATAGAATAGCTGTGTTGGGTGTGAATGGCTTCCTGTCTCTAAAGAATAGTCTATATGACTGTGGTCTTGTATATTAGACCTTCTAGAATGACCTCATCAGACGTTAAAGGATATGTGGGTGCTGGATATGAAGATACGGAGAAACAGGCCATTTGTGTTGAAGTTGCCAAATTCATTGTACAATGAGCCAAAACTAATCTTCAGAACTCCATTCACTAGGAAATGACACAGAGACTCTTTAATGATATCTGGTTCACGAGACCCAGGTTCCCAGCAGTCCTCACATTCCACTATAATTGAGTATGTTCTATGAAGTAGCCATTCACATAGGACATCCTCAGCATTCGGCCTCAGTAATTCCAGACAATGTCGTTTTGTCTCTTAGTCAATGGAAGAGTGAAGTGGCCAGGGAGAAGTGTTACATGAGACATCCCTAATGGTAACCTCTCTCTTATTCACCTCATTAGGAGCTTCCTGACGTGTTTAGAAATAAGAGAAAATAGTTCCATTACCAGCTGAGAGTTATTTCTATGACCATAACTTCTTTTATACCATCACTCAGGACTCGGGAGTTTTGCCTGACTTCCACATGTTGTGGTTCACTTGCCAGATGTTGGGCAATGGATCCATTCCATCTGCTGTGGGCTCCATCCTCTTGGCAAAGGTGTACAAAGTAGGCTGGTAGACCATTGATATTATACCGTAGGGGCAGGGGTTTCGGACACCCATGCGTTTCAGCTGAGCATGTGACGGCTGATCCTCACAGGTGCCCTATGGCATCACACGTGACAGGAGCGCAATACCTTCTCTGGTGCGGACTTTAAGACCTATGTGCATCTGGAACACAGGTGGAGTTTGAATGCTTATAGATAGTGTAGGTCTTGTTTCTGCATCTGATTATTAATGGTCTGGGCATGTGAAAAGCTTTTATGTTTTAATAGGCGCTTTGTATGCATCCAAGTGCAGGGGCATATTTAAAGAGCCGGATATGGCAATGGTGTGCTATGCGCATATAACCAGTTATTACAGTACTGCTTCTCCACTTTAACTTCACTATTTGGATATTGTAATATAGTAGTATCTTCGCTTTGCTCCGATCACAATGTGCACGCCTTAAGACCGCACTGATTCCTGGTGAAAGGAAATGTGCGGCAATGTACATATCCATCCATTCCCCCCCTCCTTCCATCTTCTCCTCTTCCTGTTCTCTATCCTGGTTAAGGCTCAGCGGCTGTTAAAGGTTAAACCATTTAACGCATTGGACAGATGTGTCAGCAAGTGTCTCTTCATGTGATGACAGCCCCGCAGTCTAGTCACAAAACCGCTCTGTACCCTCTTAGCACATGGGAGAACAGGTGTCCCAGTACTATAACAGAGGGTGAGTGTTATATAGCAAGGCTTAATGGAGCCCAGGGTAAGGAACGCCCAACAAAATCTATTTTATACATTTTTTTGTAACTTATTATAATAATAGAGAAAATACTAATTATATTATAGAGAGCATACCCACCAGAGAGCACAGATGTGGCCACTTAATATAGAAACGTACTCTTTCTAATATATTATCTATTAATATAATTACCTTTAAGTTTGAATAAACTCTGACATAGATTCCAAATTTTTATGTTAATTTTTAGATTATTGAACATTTATTGTTTTTAATATACTCTATAACTTATGTTCTTTATAACGACAAGTCAGGTATCCATGTGCCCCTCAATTAATATATATATAGAGAGAGAGAGAGAGAGAGAGAGAGAGAGAGAGAGAGATACTGTGCACTGCTGCCTGTCAGAACAAGCTGCCTCTATAGCCCCTCTGTGTCCTGTAATGATAAATGATATATAGGTGTGTGTATGTATATATATATATGTGTGTGTGTTTATTACTATATCATGTTCTATTACCCCATCACATTGTGTTGTATATATGTGTAGCAGAGCGTTACACTCGGTTACTCTTGCTCTGGTTTGTTCGATGCAGTCTTTTCCGGTCAGTCGCAGAATTCTTGTCTAGGTGAGATTTCATGCATGTTTTGTATAGTTGTGTGTGTCATTTGTGTCTTGGCTTCTTTCCCACCTCTGCAATGTTGGTGTGTATCGCAGAGATCTTAGTGCTCCAAGACCAGAGGAGGCTCTACAGGGCTAGCCTGGCCCGTCTATGTCTCAGCCTTGTGAAGCATCTTGATAGGCAGAGATTGGTCTTTTCCAGAGCTGGGAACATTAATTTATTTAATTATAAATAGATTTGATAAAAGTAAATTTGAATAAACATATACCCCTTTTCCACCAAAAACCCTGGTAAATTCCTGGGTTTTTACCCTGGAATTTACCCAGGTCAAAAAATTGGGATGGGATCCTGGGATTTTTTTTCCCAGGTTGGTACAAGATCCACAGTAGAGTATTGTAACCTACTATGTTTTAAAAGGAATCCTGGGTCACTACTGTTTCCACCGCAGTGACCCAGGAAAAATCCCGGTAAAAAGTCCCATTTCCACCCCCTTGGTCTATGTGAAATACTAACGTGTGTTGGCCCTATTGTATGAATGAGTATGGTAGTGTCATGCCGGCCGCGCTGGATTATACCAGTCATTATAGCAGTCAGTACGACTGTACTCATTCATACAATAGTACCAGCATGTTACAGTACCTGCGTGTGCCGGTGCTATTGTATGAATGACTATAGTAGTGTTATGAATGGTGTATAGTATTGTAACCTACACTCGTAGTGAATATCGTTGGTTTTGGGTAAAAATCGGCCCATGAATGGACACCTTAAGTATATCTCCGTGAAGCTGTGATATATTTGATTGGTTGCAGTTCTTCCCTATGATTATAATGTTCTCATAGCTGCTTATGATTCCAGTGATTGGATCGAGGCCTCCGTGTGATTTCGCCATTCATGCAGGTACATGGTTGAGTGACTTTTTACACAGCCGCTATTATCGATCTCAGTTACACCCGTGCTATGGCCACAGAATGCTCCTTTGCCAGAATATAATGATGATATAATGTGATGAGTGTGTAATGATTAACTGGCTTTTCTATTAGGAGAAATGTTATAGGAGTCGTAACCCAATGCAAACACTCTCAGCACATTTCCTGTCCACCTAATGTGGGTGCAGCCATTATGACTTCTATGAAATGTTTATTAAAGTAAATTACTGTGCGTTCCTAATGTAAGAATCTAACTAGGCCCATCCATATCTGAGCTGTTATTTAGTCTTTATTATTATATTTATTATTAAAGGAATGGTTTGTTACATGTTGGACGATCCCCTACAGGATTGATTGAGTACTCTATTACCCATGACCCATTAGGAAGCAAAAACCCCAAAGACAGTCAATTAGAATTACTTAGTGCATTTGATCCATTCTATACTGCAGAATTCCAGGAGACTCCTGGGGGTCTGGGAGAGTGGGCTATATGCTATCGCTTTCGTTTTCTTTGGGTAAATTTACCTTTTTTTATATTAAATATTTAAAGCTTTTTAAATTTTGTTAAAAATCACTTTCCTACTTTTGATACCCCTGGTATAACAAATTGTCTAATAGCATATCTCCACTTAATTACACAGTGTATGTGCTTTGTTGGCAGAGCATCACATGATTTCACAGATTACAATGGCTATTTAACTCAACATTTGGATATATAGATATAGATATATATATATATATATATATATATATATATATATACACACACACACACACACACACTAGATCCCCTGCACTAGAGCAATCAGATCAATCAGTTATTGGGAGATTGGATGGATAACCACTGTAGTGTGTAGATGACAGTTTTCCATATGCGGATAAAATGGTCCTAAAATAGTTGTCACATATCTAAATATTTTTTTTTCTCTTGGGATTCCCTAAGTATACAGGCTGCAGGGAACCGATGTCCTGTAGACTATGGACACTTCAGAGAACCGGGCCTCGTGTCTGGGATGGCCTCCTCTTCTATACATACAATTACATTAGTCGCTGTATCGGGGCTCAGCATATTTCAGAGTTAGTAGTTATACTATGGCTGCGAAGTCAGTGTTTCTTGGAATGGTTACTTTGTCAAAATAAGAAGACTGTATCGCTTAGAAATAAGTTTGGTCACTGAGCTGATCGCTGGGTCGCTGTCAAGATATTGGCATAATAAAATCAATGTGTCGTGTGGCTAACTTAACTGTACCCAGCTTCAGTCCTTCCTCTCCCCTTCCTTATCAAAATATTCCTATGCATTAACCCACACCAGTGTTATCTCACTGCATAGCACTCCAGCGAGTGTGACCTTACTTTATGTAACAAATGACTGCCGGCCATATAACCTTCTCCCGGCCTCCGCTTCCTCATTGCCTGTACAACGTAGAACTTGCTGGATGTGTTTGACTCCGCAATTTGGAATGTTCATGGCGAGAATAAACTGTATATTACTCTATTTAATCCAATCTCAATTGTGCTTTAAAAATACCGTCACCTCTTATATTTTCCCTTCACTTAACTATCTAAAATAACACTTTCTGGGCGAGGTTAGAAATGTGACCGCGTCTGTTCTAGGCGCAGCTATAGTCTGCCAATCAAGGCATTTCCGTAAAAGTTAATCTCTGCTATGGAATAGAAAGGAGCCTCTCCCTGAATAAGACCTCAAAATAGAAAGCTTCAGATTATGCTTGACGTTTCTTTTTTCTTTTCTTCTATCTTACTATTTTACATGTGAAGAGTAAGCTTCAGAATAACCATATAGTATTGTGTGGACAGAATAAGATATATACAATCTTCTTCAGATGTGACCAGGTCTTATGCAATGTGTAGTGTTAATGTAATCATTTGGAAAATCTTTGTCTCTGTTTTCTATTCCTCTTCAACTGTATAAAATTAAATGTAGAAATTCGCAGGGTATTAAAGAAACATCCTGTTCAGAACCCACCCATGATATATACAGTGTAAGAAATTGTCACGTCCGATCTAGACAGCTACAGCAAGAATTACTACAGAAAAACCCATAAAACATAACATTTAATAATACTCATTTAGTTTCAAATGGTAAATATGCAATTAAATGTGTGTGTGTATATATATATATATATATATATATATATATATATATATATTTTCCAGCATATAGTATAGGATTATTTGTTATGAAGGAACAGAAATTTTCTTCACCTCTATATTTCTTCGGCAATGCTGCAAGCAAGGTGTGGTGGCTGTGATTAGTTAGATAGGTTTGGTTAGGTAACTCCTCGTGTCACTCACATATCGTGAAATGCCGATTCATGATGAACTGAAGGCAAACTGAGCTCTTCCAGTGTGTTTTGAGCTCTTAGTGTGGCTGGTGGCTACTTGCTGGGGAATTGCTGGTGTAGGGCTGTTTTTTAATGTATACCGTGTTTCCCCGATAATAAGACACTGTCTTATTGTTTTTTTTGGTCCAAAAAAACACCATAGGGCTTATTTTCGGGGTAGGTCTTATTTTAATTAACATTGACAGAGATTTATATAAACAGTCCTGCTTTTATCCCCATCATGCCCCCCAGTCCTGGGTAATTCACTAGGGCTTATTTTCGGGGTACGGCTTATTTACAGGGTAGGGCTTATTTTGGACGGTTTAACAA
>JABWIB010006516.1:0-21549 GCA_016617825.1 Platyplectrum ornatum
AGTGTAAACCAGTGAATGCAACTCAGCACAGAACTTATTTCTGTAACTTTTATTTTTTTCAGAATCAATAGTTCTATAATTGCCACCATTATAAGTGTTTTTCATTATTGTGTCCTCTACAGAGATGGGGAAAAATAGTTATAAAATATAACATAGNTTTTCCATTTTTACTTATATGTGTATTAAAATCCTCCAGTGGCACAATACTACACAACCCACACATCTTACATTATGTTCTCTGAACCTGCAGGTGTTTTAACAANCGTAAGAGAAATCACGATACAGAAAACAGACCCCCGACTGGCTTGTTTTACTGGTGATCCGAATCTGCCAACATGGCAGCCTGAAAACACTTCAGTGCACACAAACATGACAAAATAGGGTCAGGTTTCTCAGTTGGCCAGTGACAAATTACCCCACTCCCCCCCCCCTTCCTATACCTCCCCTCCTGTTATTCATAATTACTTAGTTACTCGCTATGNTGTTTGGATATTTCAACTTGTAACACTGTTTTGGTTTGAGCCACCTGCTGGCTTCGGCACACCACACGCATATTCTTTGGCGTGCTCTTCTCATTTTGTTGTAGTTGCCTATATGATATGCATGTGACANTGATTGCCATTGTCTTATTGGTGTTTGTTATTTGTACTGAGGAACTGTAAATAAAGNTTGTATAAAATAAGAAAAATAAGGTCAGGTTTTGAGATCGCTTGACCACTTCCATGGTGCAAACATACATCCAACCAGTGGTGTAGCTATAGCGGTCGCAGCCGTGACCAGGCCGCTGGACAAGGGGAGCCTAACAGACAGGATACTCCCCCCACCCCACTCTCATCCTTCCAAACCCCCCTTCCTTCTCNTTAGTACTCCTAATGTAAGTCTATGGGCTGCATGTGCTGAAGGTGTAACTCTGAAACAAAGCAAACTACACGTGAGATGTGGTAAGCAGGGAGCTCGGACCTATGTCTTTCAGCACAAGACAGTTCAGCTGGTAATGTGTTGCAGTTTGGGAGCTACAGCTCCCATCTGGTCTCACGCTATAAATCAAGCAACCTCCAGAGATGCCTCTTGGGGGCTAGGAAGACCTGACTTAGAGTAGTCAGCATGAGATATTTCAGCCGGATCGGTGTTGTGGTCCAGGGGTTACAGCACTCCTTAATACTCCCAATGTAAGTCTATGGCCGGCATGTACTGAAACTGTAACTCTAAAACCAAGCAAACGACACATCTGAGATGTGGTGATATACATTGTATAGTAAGCGATGCCCCTGTATTATCCAACAATAGCAACCTGCTTGAAATCTGATCTTTTTGCGATCAGTCGCCCCCTATGTATTCCCACCAATCCTACACATTGAAATAATAATGCTTAAGAGCCACCAACCTCTTAGATGGCAGCTGTTGGAGTCTTGGTTCGCATTTAAACATGTCTCTTGTAAGTGTGCAATTGTGAAAGCCACACTAGTCGGATTGGAATCCTGTTCATATATATCACCTACTGTCGCGATTTCAGAAAGGCAGTTCCTCCTTTGGGTGACTGTTCCTCCTGCCTACCAGTCGTAATAGTCACTGATAAGTGGACAACTTAGTATTTTTTCCAGTTTTTTTTTTAGATTAAAAATAAACTTTTACCCCAAATGTCATGGCAAAAGGGGAGGGGGAAATTTGTGTCGTTGTCAACCTCCTAAATATGAGAGGTACGGCCAAGGATAATATGGGGTTTATCCGACTAACAGGGTGATTACGTATTCTACATAGGGAATCAGCAACAAGCTCTCATCATGCCCTCTTAGTAGAGAAAATAATAACCTTGACTATACTTGTCCTGAGGTGGTAAAAACATTTATATTTTACACATATATGATGCCTTTGCCAGCTTGTGTAACTTATATAAATGTATTATGTTCATACCTAAAAAGAGGGAAGTGGCAGGTGGTATGAATATAACTATTATGTTTACGTGAGTAGTTGGTTTATTCTGNTTACTTGAGATTTATGTTTTTCTGCATCTTCATCTAAAACATTTTTCTTCAGTTTGCAAACCAGACAAATGGTTAAGTCATAGCACAAACCTAATGCATACACTATAGTTGTAGACTATCTTGCGCTAGTTGCCATTTGGATTGTACAATCATGTTGTTAATAATATTATCTTGCATAAACTTTTTCCCAATGTTTAAGTTTTGTTAGTATTAAAATCTCATTTATATTGGTTATATATTTTCTACCTGATGTGGCAGGTAGCCAATAAAAGAGTTCAGAACACAAGTAACCTGATAGCTGTAGGAATTTAGGGTAATGCTCAATTAAGCACTAAGGACTAGATCTAAATCCCTGTACGCTAGGGGAGTAATGCAAGCCTCTGGCAAGAGTCCCCTAAATTGTGACGCCTGTGCATACATGTGGTGGCTGTTCTGATCAGATCTCCAGATCTGTGCGGATAATTGAAGATTGAGATCACTCCCATTTTCCAGACCTCCGTGCAAGGTGCATTACCGTCTATGTATGAAACCTAATTATCAGTTATAAGCCACCTCCTCCTTCACTATCCGTTTCAATTGTGACTTGTGGTCCACATTATAAGAGAACAGTTCTGGCCAAACTGGGTTCTCCTGGTGTGGTGAAACTATGTGTCCCTGAAAGCAACAGCTATATAAACCTGTGAGTTGTGGATAAATGAATAATATAATCCCTATACACACACAGCTATATATATTAGTAACAGGGCTGCTAGATTTACAGGGCAGTGTAATGCAAAAGCAGTAGCAATAGGCCCANAGGCGGCACTAGGCTTTGCTGGGTAAGAGGCAAAAGATTAGAAGGCCAATCCCCCACCCCCGGTAATTGCCCCTCCCCCTCTACAATCCCCCACTGCTATTGGTCACANTCAATCAGGAGCCCTGAGCTCAATCCGGGAGGCCGGACTAGCCATGGGTTACGGCCAATCAGGAGCCCCTAAGACAGGAAGCTGCTAAATCTAAGAGAAGGCTATATGGTTTTGTGTGACACATAACATCCCATCACTTGGAGCATATTTGTATTAGCTAGTTTCCAGACAGACCTGGGATTTAGGTTTATGTTTTATTAGCTCTGTTTTGCTGCAATTGTGTTTGTCAATGAAACACACTTTCTTTCTTCCTTTAGCATGTAACGCCAGACTGTCTACTCTCATTTGTCTGCTAGAAGAGAGAAAGTGCCTGTGGTCGGCTGGGAAACGGCAACAAAAAACCCTAATTTCACATTACTGCATAGTGTTCAGAATGGATATAGAAAAAGAATAATAAATATATATATTGTATTTATGTATTATAGCATATATATNTTTATGCAGCTATATTTTATTTCCATGTAAAATGATTGTAATGGCCAAACCATTATAGTGGCTCCCTCGATAATCAGCTGATGTGTTTCCCCAGGTGTCCGGCCACTGTAAAAGCAGTGTGCAGGCGATTATCCTATGTCTTTTTGTGTATAGATTCTAAGCCATTCACAGTAAGATATCCAGCTTTTGCANTGACTGTATTAATGTATATAATTATTTTGCTCCTCCGAAGCCTACACCTCGACCATTATTTAAAAACATGCACAGATATGATGGAAGGGAATATCTTTTTATTATTATTTATTTTGTAATAAGCTCTAGCCAAATGTTTTTCTTTAATATCTATGTATTAACAGCAAAGTTTTAACCCGTGCATCCATACAAATCCCTGTAATTGCTGTACCACAGGACAGAAAAAAAGCCAGAGACAGGCATTCCCTAACCTGTGATTTAACGCACAAAAGATCTGTAATGATCGCACAAACTAATCAATGAGTGTGGGGAAGCAGAGAGGATGGTGGAGAGAGAAAAAGAGAAACACACACACACACGGAATGGAGTTTTGTTGCCGCTTTGTGTCATTTTCCCTCACTGTTTTCATTTTGTTTGAGCAGTGGCCTTCTTTTTCAAGCGGTTATATTCTTTTAACCTGTAAAACCAGACAGAAACAAAGACGTGGGTAGTAAATTAGCAAAGGTCTTCATTCATTCATGCAAATCAATTTCAGGAATGGAAAGAAGTCACAAGGTCGACGCTATTTGTTAATAAGTCAAGGAACCACTTATTAAAAATAATGCATGAATTATGTGGTTTTATTCTTCCCCTTCCCCACTCCATCGTACGTGCCTTACAAGACCGAAGGGTGACTGTAGATCACTGGTGATTCAAAAGCTTTGAATAAAGCCAATTAAAGTCGAAAGAAAGCCTTTTATGCTTAATGTGGAGGAAGCATGTAAGGTATTTCTCTTAAAAGAGGCATTGACATAACAGGTACAAGACGCTGGAAGCTGTTCAAACGCAAATGAAAAAGTGATTGAATGTTCAATATGCAGAAGAGCAAGTACAATGCTAATAAGGGGCTTGGCGCTAGCTTGAGAGTTAGTGGCGTGGATTTATGCCCATTAAAATTCAATCTTTAATAATGGTGAGTTTAGAAATTAATTCAAGGGTCTCTTGCGTGACAGATTGTCTGCATAGTCTCATGTGAGCGAGCAAGCTATAGGACATTGTGCAAACATTGTGTACCGTGCTTTTTGAGGGAGGGGCTGTAGTATAATGGTTACCTGCCTCCACTTTTAGTAACAAAACAACCACTGAACCTTTTAATGGAGTGTCAGATTTAAATAGTTATTCATTTTCTAGACTATACTGTACTATGTAAATTGTAGCTATATTCTGGTTGTTATGGGTAACGTCTTCTGTATAACAGCTCTATCAAAAAGACCCCAATATCTCATGTCACCTGAGCAGCCTTTAGGATTATTGCCAGTTATTAGCATGGAACAACACTAACAAAATAAACTACAAAATGTAGTTAACAGCTGGCCCAGTGTTGGTCAGCCCTGCCAGGGCAGGTGGCTTCCAGACAGTAATGTTGACTAAGGCCATTGATGTATTTTTTGAAGTAATGATTCCTCACCTGACGGCATTTATCCTGATGAATCCAGAGGCATCACTGGGCTCATAGTCTCCCTGCTTGTCCATGCTGTGTGGGAGAGACACAAATAAGGTTCTAATGAGTGGAGAGAAAAATTGGTTGTCCACAGACCAAACCCAACAATATACTCATCATCAGGTCACAAGGGGCTGCCATTTTGTGGGCGGATCTAATATGACGTATTACTATTCCCTATGACGTATTACTATCTATATTAAAAATATAGCATAATGATTCAATATTTTTATAATCCTGTATTCCCCCATATTTCATTGCATTCCTACCCATCTATACTTAAGAGGTTATTCCATCTTGGCGTACCCAGGGATGTATCTTGCTCATATAATGTATCATGTGTCCTATATGACAGTTTAGATCTTCGTCTTTTCCTTCAAGCCTCATTGGAACGGTCCCTTTTGTGTATAGTCCGATACATACAATTGTACATAGTAGACATTATTTACTGGATTATTGGATGCATTATTGGAAGGCTAATCATTGAAATAATTGCTGCATATTCATTTTCTTAGACTGAACATTCATTTTCTACAAGCCCCAGCTTGTAGTTTTACAAAACATCAAAGATGCATGCTGGCCAGGCCAACTTCCAATGAATTAATAAATAACTTCTTTACATTAGAATTTATCCTAATCCTTACCCTAAACCCACCTCAGCCTAACCTCTGATCCACCCCCTCCCCAAAGCCTAACCCATACCTTTCCCTTCTCTGCAGCCTAACTCTAACCTTCCACTTCTCTGATCCATCTTCTCCCTTTGGGGAGGGGTGGATCTTCTCCCTGTAGTTTAACCCTGACGTCCCAAACCTGCCATCTTACTCCTGTCTCAGGATGACGATAACTTGTGCAAAATATTTAGAAGAATGGATTTCCTTGCCATATAAACTGTTTTAATTAGATTTTTAAAAACCATTACTTTAATTTGTAATGTCTGGGCATTAGACCATTTCATTGTTGAAATGGTTTGAAATAATATATTCCTGCACTTTGGTGGGTAGGTATTTTGGTCTGTACATAGAGTTGCAGTGTGGATTTATTTTTAAGTTCCTAAAGAAAGCTTAGACGACACATGCATGTATATGGCTTTAAAGGTGGAATTCTAATTATTTCTGGCTCTGGTAAGGGGTATGCTAGAATAGAAATGCAGAAAGCATGGTCTCCATTGCAAGACCCAGTTAAAGTTTTCTGGCCTCCGAGCTGTCAGTGGTCCTCTCATACTACCTGGGGAAAAGAAAAAAGACTCCTACACAGAAAGAAAGAGACACGTGTGTGATGGTTACATGCCAGACAAACTTACTGGTAAATGTTATGTTTGCTTGTATACAACACAGTTCTATAGATCTAAGATTTATTTTCATTATTTTTTTCACTCTGCTATATGCAGACTTTTCCAAATACAGAACCTTTACCTGTTGTACACTTTGTATTCACTTTCACACCTCTTATTAATTATTCATTTATTAAAACTACATTTCCTATAGGACTGATAAGATACTTTTCTTCCAGCCCTCCCTTTCGATGTCAACGTATACCAGTCCCCACTCCAGCTCTTGCTCACTTCCTGCTTGCTGTTAATATCGAACTAACTATTACGGCAAGACTGAAGCACAGGGATTGTAAAATCAAACCGCTGCCTTGCCCTGCCAGCGTCTGCTACCCCTCCCAATATAAATTACCACCATCCTTAAATTGTGGGAGAGAGAGAGAAAAAAAAAACAAAACAAGAAAAAAAAAAAAAAAGCCACACGACTTGAGAATGATTTTACCTCCCTTGACGTGAAACTAAAGTACGAGGGAAAGAGAGGCACAGAAGAAAACTGGTGGCTTTTATTTTTGCTCATTGAAGTGACTCTGACCTGCTCTATAATTACGTTACTTTATACCCACTGTGCGAAGGCATTTCCACCCTGTGTTAGTTGTAACAGCGCGCTCGCTCCCCCTGCTTCCCGTTATGCTGTCATTCAAAAGCTTTCAAAGCAAAAATGCAAAAGTCAAAAAGAATAAAGGCAAATGGTTGGAGACACGGTGAGTATAAAAGCCGACTCTCTCATGATCACGCTCACTTTAGGTTTTTTTTTCCCTTCTTCTTCTTTTGACTTTATTCATCGAATCTCCAAGAGAGAGAGTGACATAATGAGGGGGGTGGATGCGGTTTGAGAAGCCGCTGATTTGGAAAGCACAGGGGGAGGTGGGAGAAGGAGGGGGGCACCTAAGTTAGGTAGAGGTGGGTAAGATAATAGAAGTTCTCCCTCCCTTAACAAGTGATAAACATAAATCAATTTGCATCTACACTTCTCTGCTAGGCAAGTACACTGCACCCGGACATAGCCGTGGTGGAACGTTAAGACTCCTGGGCTTGGATTTACTGAACTGTGGGAATGGTAAAAGTGGAAATGTTGTCTATAGCAACCAACCAGATTCTAGACGAGATTCCCTTGAATGTAATAGAAAACTGTGAGATAAAACATGATTGATTGGTTGCTATGGGCCGCTCCACTTTTACCATTCCCGCAGTTTAGTAAATATAGGCCCCGAGTCTATAACTGCAGGAATGGAAAAGATCAGCACGCACTATGACCGATCCTGGATTCCATAATAGAATCATTTTACCTCATTTTGTGTAGAGCAGGGTTGCAGTAGTTTGGCATGTACAAAATATGGGATCGCTCGGTTGTATTCCTCTTTAATCTCTTGAGTTTGGATCTGGCCCAGTGTGTGGGAATTACATACATGAGAGGCAAAACTGCACTGCTGACTCAGTAAAAACAAGGTTCAAGTAAAGCCTGGTCAAGCCAAGGTCTTAAGCGATCCAAAGCAGCCGTCCAATGAAATGTCTGCAACTTAAGCTATTGTCCCTCACGGTAGTTTTGTGGTTTAAATCACATTACACACACCACTCTATGGCGGTTGTATGGTAGAATCCAGTATGTCCTGGAACAGAGGTTTTGGATAATGCCATAGCCTATGGTAGTACAGACAGGGCTGGGAGGGGGAGATGAGATTGCATAGTCATAGTTAGATCTTGTGTAAAGCCACAGCGCAAAATTGTAATCTTTTGAATCTGTGACCTCTTTCATAGTGTGCTGCAGTGAACTCTTTCTAATGCTTATGCTACTTCAGATTTGCTTATTTGTACTGGAGCTGTCCTGAGGTTCACTCACTGGCACATCTTTGGTCAGCCAAGGGTGCCCTCGTATCAGAGATGGACATTGGTTTATCATGTAAGGGTTGGAGAGGGACAATTTTCTGTTTCAGATTAGGTGACCAAATGAGCTTTTAATTCAGAGGTAAACAGGTGGACCAGCGTTACTGTTACACTGTTACTGGACTTATGCTAGGAAACATCATCTCTCACCTGTAATACTGATTGAAACTAATGAAATTTTCCTCCCCTGCAATTCAACATGGTTTTGCCCACTCTTGACTAAAGCTGCTCAATTGGAACAATGTATTGCATAGTCATAGTGTATGACCAGGTTTAGTAAAAGCAAAAGTACTTTCCCTGCATGCAAAGACTATAATTAAATTTGACTCCCCTAAAATGTAACATGACACATGACTTGGCCCAGGTTCCTCTTATTCCCTCTTTTTTTTTAGTTGCTATGATGTGTTTAGAGTAAAGCAGTTTAATAATCCATCTGCAAGTATCAACATAAAAAACAATTTTTTTTTTTTAACCTAAAGGCCATAAGAAAAATGGTGATTAACACTTACCTGACCAACTCCTCGTTATACAGAGACTGTGGCGACTCACGGCCCAGCACGTACACTTGCCCCTTCAGGACAGACACTTGCACTTTCCCTTCCACAAGCTCTTGGGATTTGGAGATGCAGTAGCGCACAAATTCACACTCAGGGCTGTACCAGAAACCTGAGAGCACAAGATAATTAAGAGAGCTGGGAACTGTCATCAATATATGGAAGAGGTCAAAGAGAGAAAGTTGTAGCTTTTATTGACATAGTAGAGTTGGTGCATTGGTATAGGTTGCCATGACCGGACCAGTGAATCATTAACAACTGTAGAGCAGTTTTGTTTTGGATTTAAAGATCTGATTGGTTGATGTATGGAATGGTCGACCTCATGGATTTCTGTCTATATTGTGCACTTGACTACATTTTATCCTCCCCCTTGTTATCACAAGACGCTCCACTGTCAAAAGCATGCGTAGATCAAAAATTTGGGAATATTTGTTCGGACTAGGTCTGGATCCAGTCCTTCATTTCTATCTATTATGTAGTGTTAACATCTTTTTGCTTCTCCAAGCCAGCAATTTGTGGGTGGGCGTGGTTTATGCAAATCAAACCTGAAGCCCCGCCTAACAAAAGGGTTACCAGGATTTCATGTCATGTCAAGTCTGCCCATCACTAGTAATGCTGGTGTTTGAGGCAGTGATTTTTAATTAATCACTGCCTCAAGCTGGGAGATAAATACATATATATATATATATATATATATATATATGTATTTATTTATTTATATTTTGGTAGTGGGTATATAAAAATACATTACAAATAGATGACTTTAGTTTATATTATGTGACAAGGTTTGTAGTGTATGAGGGAAATTTTTTCCATCGCTCCCTACACTTCCTGCTCAGAGAATGAATTCCCTTCAATAAGACCACAGGTACACAAACTAGACAGCGGCTTAAAGATCATTTCACGTATCTTAACTCCGAAGAGCTGCAGACGTTCAGACATTCACATGGATGAATGTTAAAAGGGCTTTTACTTATGATTTCTATTTCAGTTTCTCATTTGGGAAATTAAACACTTTAAAAAGAATAAAAGACTCTACAACTTTTGTATATTATTATATTGCAATCACACAGGATCTTTATGCATGGGTGACCAGTGTAGACTGATAAGCTACATCCATTAGTTGCTACGAGTTTGGCTTGTAACCCTGTGATCGTAATCACAAAGACCTGGCAAGCTACTTCTGGAGTTTTAGAGAACAGGGATTTGTGTTCCCCTGGATCTATAAAGCGCATAGAATAACACAGCTTTTATTTCTCCACCCTCTGCCCTCCCCCTGCGGCCTCTAGATGAAAGACACCAGGCTGCAGGGCTGACCCCAGGCTTTATCAGGGTCAGGCATCAGGACCCATATGGGCTGCTGTTGGCTGAGAGGCTGCTCAGGTGAGCTCACCTTCCATGGCTTTCTCCTAAGGTAACATTAGTCAGAGCAGGAAGAAAGGCTATTGCTTCTCTCCCGGGAAAGGAATACCAAAGCACATCTGTCCCCAGGTCTTCAACAGGATGGCTGCTCCCTAGGGCTATGGTGACTTGATCAATTAACTAGACCAAGAATAACAGCCAGAACACAACTTTGAGCTACTTAAAAGTTTTGTAACATAACAAAAATGTCTTTAATAACTTTCCTAAGGAATCTGGATTGAAGTCTTTTCGATTGACGGCATGCGTACAGCAAGCACACGTTAGGCATGGGAGGTATGCAAATTGTACAGTTAGGGTGTAGCTAAGGCCTAACATACGATTCTGATTTACACACCAACCTTATTTTCTGTGTGGCCGACATATTTGAACACGTGGTCATGGGCCCATAACAACTAATCACTTTCCTGTTACATTCTAGAGATCATCAGCTAGAATGTCATTGGTTGCTATGTTTTCTAGAGCTTAATAAATCTAGCCATATGTCTCTGTTGGCTGGTGATTCCACTCCCACAAGCCTTCACTGCAGGGGTTGTCAACCAGTGGTACTTGTACTGTGATGGGGGTTTTTTTGGTACTTTCTGGTGATTTAAGGTGGCATTCAGTGCAAGTCCAATCTTATCCAATCTAATGGATTAAATTGGGTACATGGTTGAAAGTAAAGAATAAAAACATTGGTTTATATACAATGCATTCTAAAGGAATGAAAGCATGCCCCTGTTCCTGCAAGTTTGTGTGGACACTGAGATGTGCTTGCCTGTTTGGGTACCCTGGNATGATGGGCCACGTATCCTGTATCCGAATAAGAAGCCAGTGACACTGTTAAAAGTTGCAGAGCACGTACCATTGTAGACCTGCTCAGAGAATCTTTGGGTCAGTTGCTGCTTTATTTTCCGCACTTCCCGGTCCATAGTGAACGTCTCGATGTCCAAATGCGCGTGGTACAATATTGTTCCAGCCGGAGTTTCGTAGATACCTAGTCATTTTTGAGGGGGTTGTGTGAGATAAAAGAAGAAGGGGAAAGGTAGGGGAAAGGTAGTGAGACAGAAAGAGAGAGATATGAAAGAAAATTAAAGAAATAGAGATAACAAGAGTGAGAGATGCAAAAAGATAGAGAAATATAAGGAAAGTAAAAGATAGAAAGATAGAGAGTAAAATAAAGGAAGAATGATAGGGAGAGAGATAGATATGAGATAGATAGATGGATAGATAAATATGAGATGGATTGATAGATAGATAAAATAGAGAGTGATTGAGAGAAAGTTTGAGAGACAGATATACAGAAAGAAATTAGGATAGAGAGAAAGAAAGACAGACACACAAATAGAAGGAAAGAAATAGAGGGAGATAGAAAAATAAAGATAGTGAGAGAAAGAAAGATAGAAAGATGGAAAAAAAAGAAAAGAAGGGGGAGAAGTGTGTGTGTGGGGGGGGGGAACAAGAAAAAATAAAGATACATAAAGCTCAATTTGCTTTCAAAATGACACCATTAATGAGGCCCGTCACAGAAGCACTGCAGTTGGACCTCATTCACTCGCAGCTTGCAGTAAAGTGTATGTGTCATTTCTTCCCTGTTGGGGGCATAGACAGACCAGTTCGCACCTTGTGGTGAAAATGTGTAGATTTCCTCTTTTTTGAAGAGGCTGAAATGACAGGTTTCAGGAACTGATCGCTTCCCCATCTCTAGCCCACCGGACTCCCGCGGGAAGGCTGTAATTAAAGCCCAAGAGACACGCCGGAGAAGGGACTTTAAATAACAGTTCTCTTTGTGCCCCCCTCCTTGTCTCGCCCTCCCTTACTTCCCCCTACTTCACTCTCACTTTCGTCCAAGCATAAGCGGTTAGGAAATAATACTATTTAAAAAACAGGAAAGATTGGCTCACGCCGTGATTGAGAGCTATATAACAAGCAACAAAGCTGAAAGTATCTCTCCCAAGGATAACAGCTCATTTAGCTAAATGTCCATGTGCTTGGATAGCAGCCTAGTGCAATGACAGGTTAATTCCCTGGCTGTCAGAACAACGTTAAACTATGTTGGACACAAAACAACCTGAGTTGGTAGGTTCTGTATACTGAGCCAATCTTAGCCTGAGAAGTGGCTTTATAGCCTGCAAAAAAAAAGAAAAGAAACATTGCCTTGTAGCTGATGCCAGTAGCTTAGCATTTCTTTGAACAGTGTGTTGTCTCAAGGTTGTGCCAAAAATGAAGCAGATAAAAAAAGGGATAGAAAACAAGAGTAAAAAAAAAAGTTCTGTGTCAAGGACCTAACATTAAAACCTTGCAGTAGTAATGTTGCCATTAATCAGAAGGCTCAGGAAGTGGCTGGGTTATGGGGTGGTTAGTGGTTCCACTCCCAGAAGCCTTCACTGCAGGGGTCATCAACCAGTGGTACTAGTACTACTAGGGGTTTTTTGGTGGTAGTAGGGGTGACCTGGTAACATTGAAAGGGTTTAGTTTTTTTGTCCTGCTCTTTGTATATATGTCATTTTGAAGGCTTTTCCTTATAGCTAAAATTTAACACATAACCATCAGAAAGAGCAAGAGACATTTATAATACAGTATTTACAATTAACTTGCTTTATCTGACAGGTGGTTCTAATCCCAGAATCCTTTAGAACAGAGATTGATAACTATTGGTGCTAGCTAGTACTACATACTCTCGGTCCACTCTCTGTTGGTATTTAGGGTGACTGGGTAACATTGTATATAGTAAGCCACTTTAACCTCTCCAGATGGAGGAGGGAATATTTAATAACAGAATGTAATGTAATAAGTAGAATATGTCCCTTAAAATGATCAATATATAATACATATATATGTTTCTATCTACAAAATAAAAAAACTAAAAGGTATTACTGCTGATTTAAAAGGAAGACAAATAGATAGGCTTTAACCACGAATAATAACTTTCAATCACCTATCTCCGGGACGCAGTGGAGGCAGCCATTTCGTTGGCTATACCACAATAATAAGAGTGTGAATATGCAACAGGATCACATAGAAGGTCAGCGTGGGACAATATTATGAATATATTAGATAATGTAGATTGAAAGCTCCTGTTTTGCAGGGACCGATAGTACAGTACTAAATCCATAATTCTCTTCTCTGTGAAAAAGGATTCTAGAGCAAATGATCCAACATAAGGAGAAGGTTAGGTTTAGAAGAGGGAAGAGGATGGAGCGTAGAAGGCTGCAGGAAGGGAATGAATCACTAAAGGGAACGTTTAGGGTTAGTGGAGGGAAACGTTGAGGTTAGGCTGCAAGGAGGTGAAGGATTTGTGTTCGGCTGGAGGGTGAGGACGGTTGGGGTTAGGTAGCGAGAAGGGAAAGGTTGGGGCAAGAGTAGTGGAAGGGGGGTTTATAGTAAATATTAGGCGACAGGAATATTGGGTTCAGGAAACTCACTCTGTTGGGGGGACCCTCTTTCAGCGCTACTCAAGAGCTGTTCACAGCAGTGAACTATATCCATAAAAGGAGACAGTTTTAAATTGTTAAGAAAAGAAAAAACCTTGTATTTTTGTTACCATACCTACTCAAGTATCATATTCCCAGGACAGATCTGGAGTGGATGCAAAAGTGTAGTTTTGTAGCAGTTAGTGGTCTCAAGGCATATCTAATATATATGTATATATGTATTTATATATATATATATATATATAAATATTATATAATTCCTTTTATAACTTCCCTGTTTCCTCCTCTGTCCATAGCTGTAGCGAGACATTAGTTAATTTGTACTCATAGACTACCCTGCAGAGATTTCTATTTGCCGCTGACCTACTTGACATTTTGAAAGCCTATTAAAGGCCGTAGTTGTCACAAGACGTCTTGTGCCAAGTGAGCTGCAAAACTAGCTTCCAGGGTGAGGAGGTGAATCCTTCCCATTCTCAGTGTCTCCAAATGACTCCCTTCAGAGATCACTGAAACTCAATGCGAAGATACACTCTGAAGAAAAGGAAGACTGATCAGAGTGACAAGAAGATATACACGGGAATTAACAGGCAGCAACTTGCGAGAAGGTGACAACTGACTGAGAGGCTACAATTAGAAATTGTGAGCGAGGGTAAGAGCGGTGGCCATTGCGGATAATGCGCTGGGTTTTATGCAGATAAGAATGCACTTCTGCCAGTGGGCAAGTGATGGACAGCTTTGTGCTTTGAAGAGTACAATAATAGATTGTGAAACTGCATTTTATGGATTAATAGGTCTTAAATGTGGTCATCAACAAGCACACAAGCCAAGGGGATTTCTACTAAGCTACAAATTTAGTTTACTCCTCCGTTCTCACGTGAGGTGCAAGCAACCCTTAACAAGTGTCATGGCAAGTTGAATCACAGCACAACATTAGCAAGATATAAGACATTAAGATGGTTATTCTCATGTATACCAGTCAGTTGGAAGTATTCAAGGTTCCTGCGGTCAACAATAAGACGTTAGGGAATGCGCCTTATACAAAATACCTCCAAACCCTTCATACAAGCTGAACAACTAGATGTGCCGGAGACTTTATGTTAGCTTTAGGAACCTCTTCACACTGATCACGTTTCCATCCCACAATATTGTTCCTACNCCAACAGATGAAACACCTTGACACACAAAAAGTAAAAGAAAAATAAGGTCCTTAATGGACCAAAATGTCAATATTATTTTTTGATCAATCAAGTCCTGAGGAAAAGACAACTTATCTTGAAATGATTTCTGAATTATTGCATAATACATTTATGTTTTGGGCGGCTGTGTTCCAGCCAACAGCCTATATTCCATGTAGATAAATTCAAAACTATGTAGCTAGAAAAAAATGTTGAAACATAAAAAGTGCAGGAGAAAGACTGAATAATACCTTTTGTCTAGTTGTTGAAATTGTTATACATTTATTACTGTTTTCACCTCGAGAAAATTGCAATCTCCACAGAAGAAGAATGTATATATTTTTATAGAAACCGGAGGTGCAATAGATATGATAAAATTGCTGAGGTAATGATGATAACTATTTGTTATGACAATTTTGTTAAGACCTCTGCAGACTATCCAAAGAATCTGCCTATCTTGGCAGCATGGGTAGATTCAGATAAACTACTAATATTTTCAGAGAGCCTGCAATAAGGAAATGGTATTATGCGTTCGAAGACTATAGGTAATCATCAAAATTGTAGGAACAAAGCTGAATGTGTTTAGAAAACAAAAATGTGTATAGATGAGAAGATAGAGAAAGAAGAATTGTTATGAAATCCGTAAACAGACATAAGTCAAGTAAGATAAGAGACCAGTGTGACCAGAATTCCAATCCAATTGTGGTTGGGAGTCTGGCTAGGTCAAGTATCAAGAAAAATGCTTTAATTATAACAAAGGCACCATACTTGACCTTGATATACACTTAATAGAAGCACAAACATGAAATGTAAGAGGTTTCAAACATCTGTGAATGTCCTTTTGTAGGGCTACATTTACTACCTACCTTACTAACTGCGGAAATGGAAAAGTGGAGATGTTTCCCATAGCAACCAATAAGATTTTAGATGATCTTTTCTAGTAAATAATAGGAAAGTGAGAGCTAGGAGAGTATTAAAACAAAATGATGTTCTCTAGCCACATCCTCTGCAACTAGTTCCAGAACACTGCTTGACATAGAAATAAAGTTCTTTAGTAGATGTATTGTATTCTAACCAAATGTTCTTGTTTTAGCCACACTAAAACACCTAAGCTACTATAGAGGGTCATCAGGATTAATTGGAGGTGTCTAACAAAACGACAAAAAAACACTCCTACAGCCAAGGAACCCTGGCTAGGTAGGGATGCATTTCCCCATTAGAAAGCTAGATTTTCGTCAGAGACAGCTGGCAGTTAAATGTCGTCTGTTACTATTTCGGAAATCATTTTAATTTTGTAAAATGAATTAATGAATGGTAATGTCAAATAATATCTGTATGTGAACAACTTATTTATTACTGTGATTAGTCTACTTTCTTGATGCAGTATCCCCCAGTAACAACAATGCTGTTTCCCTGGTAACCACAATACCCAAAAGACCTGATGGAAGTGACGCGGACAAGGTGAGTGTCACGAGTGTCAACTGTCAGTGGGGAGGGAATGTGAAGGTTAGGGTTAGACTGCAGGGAGGGGATGGACTGTAAAACGGGAGGGGATGGCATAGGCTGTGGGGAGGGGATAGAGTGGATGAGGTAAGGGTTAGGCCTAGGTTGCGGCGAGGGGATAAAGCAAAGCTGGGGTAGGTAGCATAGTAAAGAAAGGTTAGAGTTAGGCTGCTGGGAAGGGATGAATTGTACAAGGGGAGGTTAGGGGGATAAAAGGGGGAGAATTAGAATAAGGGTTGGGATTGAAGTAAAAATGACCTGTCTACACTGGGAATTCAATGCATCGGCTCTTCGGTCTTCCTCTTGCGCAAAAATTGGGTGTTCAAACCACATCCACAAAGTAAGAATGTGAAGCAAGAACCACCCATCATCACTAATGAGTTTGGATAAGGTGGATTTATATGCATGGTCAGAGGAAGGCTTTCACAGGTCAGAATCTGTAAAAATCTGTCATTCTTTAGGAGGTGGGTTTACATGAAAAGAAGGAGAAACAAAAAGGCAAGAGAAGTCTTGTAATCTTCCACAGGAGTTTGGATCTCTGACTCCAGTTTAAACAAAGTAACCCACAAAGGATTTTTTGCAAATGTGATGAAGTTACCACTATAGAAGAACATCTTTGTTATTTGTCAACAATTTTATTTCCTTGTCTATAGGATTCCTGTTTCAGAAACGCAGCAGGTATTTTTTTTATTATATTTTCTTTGCTGTGACAGCTGTCTTCAGATGAAAAGGCAGCAGTCTGCGCGCTCTGTCAGAACGGGAAATACTACAAAACAACAAGACACAGTCGCTGTGAGAGTGCCATCAAGCTGACACTCCATCGAGGTTACACCACGTTCAGGCTGTGTATAAGAAACATTTATAATACCATGTGTGAATACTATCTAATTTAGGCACAACATTTAAGAGCGTAGCCATTTGTCTATATGTGAAGGGGGAATAGAATACTGTTCCTGTACCTGTGACTGCCCATTAGGAAAGTGGAAAATGAGTGTGAATTATTTCACCACATGGTTTATTTTATTTACAGATGTCTATATTACAGGCTGTGCCTTATTGCATAAGAACCTGTATCAGAAATTGCATCATTAAGTTGTAACAGACTTTCCAACATGACCCATTCCACCAGGTACAAGATACTCTGTTCC
Source organism: Platyplectrum ornatum (assembly GCA_016617825.1). Taxonomy (NCBI): domain Eukaryota; kingdom Metazoa; phylum Chordata; class Amphibia; order Anura; family Limnodynastidae; genus Platyplectrum; species Platyplectrum ornatum. The sequence goes on from JABWIB010006516.1 coordinate 17,415, forward strand.
TAAACTTCCAGCAATCAGTTACTATGGTAACCACCTGTGTATAAGACAATCAGTTACTGCGGTAACCACCTGTCTATACGACAATCAGTTACTATGGTAACCACCTGTGTATAAGACAATCAGTTACTATGGTAACCACCTCTGTTGAAGAGGTTTGTTAAATCCAGGTGAGTGACAGCTGGAAGCTCAGGAGCGGAGTAACATGTATCTGGTGGAATGTGTCATGTTGGAGGGTCATTTTTGATCCCAGACCTGATCCCACAGTCATTGATATACTGCCAACCTGATTATAAGCAATTACTCAGCCGATGTCGCCAATCGCCCCATGTGCAGTGAGGAATTACGCAAGGAAGTGGGCCCACACCGAGAATATTTTTTCCATTGTCTCCAATGCTGACTTCTTATTTCTATGTCAGTAAATCAACTGCACTACAACACCAGAGCGGAAACACTTTACCGAAACCAGTCATACGGCAATGATTGCTGCAAATAAAAAGAGGCTGTGGTGAACAGAGGAGGCAGTAAGGATGCTGGACATTGGGTACTGCAGATAAAGCAATCTGTAGTATGTTGTGTCATTAGAGAGAGGGCGGATTTGTGCCGCTCTTGGAAAGATTGAACAGCTATATATAAACCTGGAAAGTGCACGTGTCACTTCACTGGGGGTCATCAATGTGACAGTAAGTGATTGGCACCTCCACTATCCTGATGCGACTTGCAGCATCTGCCTGTGGCAAAAAATCTGAAACAAATAAACTAACAAATAAATCAACTTCATGGCTTTGTTTTTGCGTGAACCAGGTGGATGCCTTATTGTTTCATATTCACAGGAATGATGTGCAAAAAACAAACCAATCTTTTTAAGATGCAGGAATTGGGATATGTCTTATAATGACATCATAGATATTCGTCTAAGCCATGTTGCACAAATGTGACTATAGAGTTATTCTATTTACCACCAATTCTTGTTTCGTCGCTGTAGAATCATAACGAGGACCGGATCCTGACTTACATGAATAAATGTGATTAGAATATTTCTAAGTTGGAGCCTTGTCTACTGTCAATGTTCTCTCATTAGCTATCGAGATGTTCCATTTCCTTAGGTCAAACTGGTTTCAAATAAATTGTTTTTAGATAATCAGATTTGAAATATTGAACACACAAAAACTATACTGGTTTATTATTAAAAACGGAAAACCATGGTCTGCAGTCAGACTGGCATCATGGGTCAGAGATGTACCTAGTTGTAGTAGATCAGCTATACCCACTGCTTTAGCTAATGGCCTCTTCTCTTGAACAATCTATATGCCTCCTATATATATAACATTCTATCTATGGTATAGAGGCAACCTGTGTGTCTTCATGTGTCTTGAAACTATTCCAACATGCTTTGGCCAGGGTCTACTATGGCTGCGTGGACAGAGCAAGTTAGGATATGACGTTATACAACACAGAGCTCCACAGGTAACCTATAACACCATAGGCCATCCTGTCCCTCATAAGGCACATATATGTTGGAATTGTGAATATATGAAAACTGTTGTCAATTAGCATTAAATTAACTATCTTGCAGGAGATTTTAACTGACATAAATAACAATTTCATGTGTTAATCTGCCAGTTTAAAGGCATTACAAAAAAGAAATGCTAGCGTAAGAATGATTCCATCACAGTAAATGGAAACTTTTTTAAAAACTTTCTGCCGTCTAGTGTTCAATTAAATCACCATTTCTTGTCTTTTATACTTAAAAGGTTCATGTTAGCAAAGCGACCAGGAAAAAAAAAACCTTTTGTTATTTTGGCACAATTAAAAAGCTAAACGAGAAGCACTTCTTCCCTCCCACAGATTTAATTTACTTCACTTAATTAGGCCTCCTTCAGTGCAAAAAAACATACTTGATAATGAGATTGCGAAACGACATAATATGCATAAAATCTATTGCAATTTCAGCTGACCTGTAGTTCCCGGCAACAGAACGGATCGGTCCATTGTTGGGGATGGGGGGAGGCGGTTGTTAGACACGAGGACTGGCATATATGTAGATTTAGCTTCATACACCTGCGCTAACTCCCCGTTGCCTCTGTTCCTTACCTCTTCCATTAACCCCTGCAGTGCTAGTACAGTGCGGCTTTGACAAAAGGGTAACGCGGGAGATGCAGATATCTTAGGAGTTAACGCTCAGGAGAATGCTTACAATGACACTGGGAGGATTATACATTGACTTTATTATGTTTATTTTGTAAGTGANAGGAAATCAGGGAACTGTGACAGAGAAATGAATTTCAATAAAGCCGCTAATTTGAAAATGACATTGGGCCTGATTTAATAAACTCTGGCGATTTCTTTAGAGGGTATGCAGCTATAGTATGCACATTCCACACAGATTTCCCAAGAACCCAGTTATGTACGTTGGGCATGCCTTCANTCTGGGCGTAGTGATTCATGGCTGATGGGGTGGGGAGAGGCATTTGATTTGTATGGTATGGGCCAGCCTGCGGACTTGCCGCATTAATCTCTTTTTAAAATAATAAAATCTGATTCNTTGCTAAGGGCAACACCGTCACTNTACCAGTCGGTTGTTGTCTAGGATGTGGTTTGCCTGGCTGTGACAGACCTTAACCATAACCCTCCCCTTACACTAATCCTAATGACAGAGGTAAATGAGAAACAGACNAAAAAATACGCTTTTACCGCCATAAAAATTTGGACAGACTTGCCATGGGTGATTGCGATGTTCGTAAAACTAAATCATTGGGTGCGACCTAGTTTAATATCTAAAAAAAAAAAAATTAAGATTGCGGGAAAGTACAAAATATTGTTCCAAATGGTTTGATCAGAGCGATAATTATATAGGCATGCACCCAATTTAACACTCTGATAACTGCTTCACTGAACCAGGGTTCTTAGTTATAATAATGGCTTTACAAAGAAAAGAGCAAAACTTACCACGTGACTTCATCCCGATGTATCTGTTCTCAACAATGTCNATTCTTCCCACACCGTGCTTCCCGCTGTAAAGACAAGTAACAAATCTCTATGACAGCCCGCTTTGCAAAAAAAAAAAAAAAATACATTTGAAACCACTTTAAAGACACAACCTATCCACACTGACCCCTTTCCTGCTGTGACATTAATCAGTACTTACACTGTGCTAGTGTATTGCTTTGCTAAAGACATGAATACTGCACTGACCGGGAATTTTTATAGCTTATTGGCACATGTTTAAAACATACATCCCCTTAGGCTGCTCCACAATGCAAAGAAAAATCACCACAGATTCTTTCTATGATTCTGTTTAATAATTCATTATATAAATAAATAGTAAATTACAGTTACCTGTTAATTGGGTTAGAAAAGCGTGTATGCAGTCATACTATAATTATATTAGTTACGGTAGGAATATTAGACGGACAGAATCTTCTGGAAGGTTTAGAATAAAAACAATTTCTACTAACATTATATAAAACGGACAAAATGTCACTTGTTTAAAGTAGTTTTTTTAATATATACTGATGAATATTAAAATAATGGAATGGTCACNCCTCTGTCTCGTGAGGCGCTATCTGTCCCATGCATGGAACCGATAAACTCTGCNCACCTTACTCGGTTATCCCTGTCATACTGATCTCCTTGCGTAAGAAACTACGTTCTGTAAATCAGGAAATCCTATTTTAACATGCAAGTCTGATGAAAACAGCTTGCACTAAGTTCCCTAATGTTATAAAATCTGTATCAGGTCCAAGTGACTAATTCTGCGATGGAACCATTTAGATTCTAAACTTCTTTCTGATACTTTTCCAGCCACTATACCTTTTGTTATCTGAATTCTGAGAACTACTGTGGATATTGCATAAGGCCTGAGCACAGTACACACACTGCCGTGATCTGTACTTGTTCCATACTGGTAGTTTCTAAAGGGATGTGGTTTGACATTGTAAACAGTGCTTTTCCAACAGGGCTGTCACAAACAACAGAATGGCTACTGCAGAGTAGCACCACAAGAGGGCTCCCGAACAGTGGGTGTTTCATAACTCCCATAGAACCGACAGGTAAACTCTTACCATAACCCTCTCCCCATTCCACTACCCTAACCACAACCCTACTCCCTCCACAGCCTAACCCTTTCCTCCCCGCA
>JABWIB010006516.1:21676-32498 GCA_016617825.1 Platyplectrum ornatum
AGCCTAACCTTCCACTCCCCACAGCCTAAGCCTAACTCTCCCCACAGCCTAACCCCATCTTCACCTCCCTGCACCCTAACCGTAACCCCCCCCCTCTCCCTCTACCCTAACCCCAAACCTCCCCTCCCCACAGCCTAAGGGGTTGTAATGGAAACTTAGAAGTGGTGGTATGGACATTTAGAAGTGCCGGTATGGAAATATAAAAACTAATAGAAGTGATCCCAGAATGGATGGAGTTTGCCTTTCTGCATACTTCTCCATTGTTAAAAATGATTGTCTACTACATTTAGCGGTCTGCTGTATTTATTTAGAAAAGGGACATTTGCTGCAACGATTGCATCCATTTTTAAAGTGAGCTTTTGCAATAATGTAAAGGGCAAGGGAAAGGACCAGTGATATGGTTATACTCCAGTAGGGAGCGCTCCTTCCCTGATCACCGCATGATGCATTGAAGAACATAACATGGAGGAAGTTTATAATCCGTAGCCTCGCATCCACTTTAAGGTATCCCTGATTCACACAATAAGGCAAGGTTTCTAATTATTGTGCCTAAGTGTTTTCAATTCCCCAGTCCCTGTATAAAGTGTATAATATACTCTGATTTACACTTCATGTCCAGCATAATCCTGCTTAACATTAGTGTAGTTGCTATTGTCTTTCGAGAAACCATAGAGACCTTTAAGTTCTATAACACTTTACTGTGACATTGAAGGTACACCGGTAAATGGTTAGATGGCTATCGGTCTGTGCGGGGGAGGTAAGAACCTTGACTTAAATGGATGGGACTGTATGCCATTACAATGGGAGAAATGGCTACTTATTATTGCCTGGTGAGTGGATGAAGGCTTGTTGAGGTGCTTTTTTTTCCCCACAATAGTCAGGACATGAAGCCCCTGTGCAATGGATTCTGGGAAAAAAAAGTTCAACAATGTAATAAGAGAGGAAGGTGATAGCCTTAGAGGTATAAAGAGGATTCTGGATTCCTCCAAGGTTTATAAGTGTATAACCACAGTATAAATCTTTTCTGGATGTTTAGGCACAATCGCTTGGCCAACCTGAGGGTGGGGAATGAAGAGTCCCAGCATTNCTCGCCAGGTATCCGCTATGCCAGGACGAAACGTGTTGCAGGGGATATTTTAATAGCCGTTACATTTCTGGATCGGGATAAAATTGGCAAATACATAACTACTACTACTTTTATTCAGCAAAATATGCGAGGATACAACCTCTACTGCCATGGATGCCTGGACAGGTTGACTAGCTTGAATTTCGATTGCAGCTAAAGGAGTCTGTATGATCAGTGAATGCTTTTTTATGTTTCTATGTCTTATTTTGCCGCTAACCCCCATCCTTTCCCAATTGAGCCGCTGAAAAGCCACAGAGCAGTCAGATATTAACAGGTCCACTCTTGTGATTTGTGCTCGTCTCCGACGACTGGGAGCGAAAATCTGTTCAATTCAGACCCATGGCTTTTAACAGGTGGACGTGTAGCTCTCACACGTGGGAGGGGCTTATTTTTATGTACAGCACAGGAGGCAATTTATAGGGCCGACATATTCAGGCTTTCTTTACCATATTCAACTAGATTCAACTAGTCCACATAGAGCAGTACAGGAGAAGGTGAACTCCCTCCTCACTAACCTCTCTTGTGCGGGGATTGCAGAGGTGTAGCAGCACTTACGCAGCTATACCTCTGAAGTAATTCATGTAGATCAACGGCCCCTGCAACAAACCCAGCCCACCTAGTGTAATTAGATGGGCGGGGGATTAGGACCCCGCCTATCCAGCTGCTAGGCGGGATTTCTAGCATCTGCAGCACGTATGTGCGCTTCCAGGAAGTTTGGCTCAATCTCCACACTCGCCGAAAGTGGCGATTGGACGAGATTCTGGATCCTGTCCTTTAAGTGTGAAGAAATTTTAACGCGAGGTCCTGTGGTCGACGAGAGTGGTTTCCAAAGTGGAATGTGTTATTAGGATCCGATTATTGGTTTATTTTTCATTTTTTAAATACCCCCCACACAGTAAGAAAGTTTTTTACTTATCTCAAGCCAATATCTAAGGATAAATGGTCACTCACGCGACGTCGTTGAGATAGGAGAAAAGTTCCAGCGCGCTGTTATACTTGGTTCCGTCCTTGACGTTGGTTACTTGGACCGGGACACCTGTAAAACACAAACACAACAAGCGCAGACATAACATGTGGCCAATTGTGGGAGGCGAACACTCGACAGACAGACAAAATCCCCCTGAGGTTACAGAAAACCCTACACTAGATGCTAAGACCCTGGCGTTAAATGGATGAGACAGATATGAACTCTAAGTAACTTCTTAAGTATCAGGAGGTGGAGGGGGGGGGGAAGAGAGGTTACAGATTTATGGTAAAATAGAAACTGCAATAAAAATAAGCCCCCCACCCCGAGCTCTGTCTCGGTCGCCCCTTGTCTTTCATTTCATACACTGTGAAATTGCCACCATCTCCATTACTAATTACATTTCACGCTCCACCATTGTCTAACTCTCTGCACCTTCTGTCCCACCACTCAAGTGATTTGAGCCTGACAAATGGCAAGAGAGGAGGGGAAGGGGAAAGGGGAAGAGGGAAGGGAGGGGGACAGGAGCTGGTGGCTAGCCGCATGGTGGTTTGTTGCAATCCACCCTCCCGTAATGACCGTTTCAAAGGGTTCCAACCCAAGTTCTGTGCCTGTCAACGCTTAAAAGGGGGCAGCTCTACTCAGCAAGTAGTTAAAGCAACTCAGCCAAAAAAAGGGAGACCCCATGAATTAATTATTACACCTTCCACAAGAGAAACAGAGAAGGGTGTGGTGGTAGGGGACAGAGAGAAGGGGGGGGGCGATTTGGGCATGGAAAGGACAGACTATGAAAAGAAAGGGTTTATTATTCTTTTGCAAAACCAAAATGACCAATAAATGTATTAGCAATCTGACAAGGGGTTTTACTACAATGCAGAGCCAATCCTAGCACGGCGCTTAATCTGGGCTCCATCTGTTCTCCCCATTAGCATTGATTGCGCTATTCACTGCCAATCACCTCTTCACAGGACACTTTTACTCTCTTTGCTATTAAATGTAATTCTTTGCAATAATGAACTTTAATCTCAGGCTGGAGATTCTATTTTTTTAAAGGTTTGTTGGGTTCTTTTTTCCTTATAGACTTCATCCCGTCACTTTTGGCCACCGCAGACAGCTCCCGTTCCCTCGACGGCAGCTTATCGTTTTCAAATAGTCAATAATTAGATTAGAACTTCAAATAAATGAAGTGAGAGATGAATAGAGGATCTTATGCAGTAAACCTGAATGGGACTGTCATTGTTCTCTGCGTCCCGAGGATGGGACTTTTATATCCTAACAATACCATAAACTGTGACAATGCCACGTGGAAATAAACCACCCTATATGCATGATGGTGCAGTAGCTGCCAGACGCTGTTTTGATCCACGGGTCTTAGTGTGAAAAGGGGAGTTTTAAAAATTTGTTACAGAAAATAAATCAACTTACTCCTAATAAAACCAATTAGTGTAAAAAGATTAATGTTTAATCTCAGTATTGAATTTCACTGTTTAAAAGGTACAAACATTGCTCCAGATTCAATTGGCTGTGTAGATGTGGAAAAGCACAATAAGCAAATTTCACTTTAAAAGAGGCGATAAATTAGACGCAAAGTGTCAACATTAATACTGATACACGCACCAATGTGGAACCATTGCAGGGTGGGCTTTAGTGGGAAAGGGGAGGGATTGAAATTTTGCTGTATAGGCTCTGGATCATTAGTGTACAGAGAGGTTTTGGAATAACAAAGTATTAATTCTTAATGGCTTTTTAAAATGAAATAAAAAGAAATGTACCTCTCTTGAACTCAATCTCCAGAATATCTGGGGTGCTTGGAGAGGTGGCAGGGTCTTTCGTTTTCATGAACAATCCCGCTGGAGCATGATTCTAGAAGAAATAGAGACAAAGTATAATATACTGTATACATGTCAACCATCCCAGAGGATATCTTATGGAGATGATCCTCCCCACTTATCAGACCTGAATCATTATGTACAGATTGAATGCATGCCCTCACCAGTACGTATGACTGGGTCTGCAGGAAATGTGTGTGGAAATGCCAGTTCGGGTCATGCACAGTGCAAAAAGTAGGGACAGTATTCCACAGGGCACAAACACTGGTGTTTTACCAATGTTCTCTGAATTTTCCATTATAGATCTGGATATTCAGCTCCAGAATGAACAAGTGATGACCTTAAAACTCGAATATAAGGATAACTGTATAAGGAATGCACCCAGTATACATATGCTCACTCATACTCAAGATATATCACAGCTCGTTCTCTCATATCTTCATAGGATCTACAGCTCTCTTAAACGCTAAATAAATGCTCTGATTCGCGGTTGCAGGACTTCTCCTGGTCTGCACACACTTTCTGAAATAACCTTCCTCCCCACTAACAATATCCCCTACTTTCCAAACTTTTAAGCGCTGCCCTAAATCTCACCTGTTCAGACAAACTTAACAAGTTCTTCAACCTACTTATAAGTAACCTGCTTCTTAGTCTACCTACCTATTCCAAAACAACACAAACTTTGCCAATTTTCTTTCCATAATAAAATCACTTTCAGCTGATATATACTGTTCTAGTGTACATTGGTGCTGATAAACAGGGCAATTTCCCTTGGGAAAACCACCTTGTCACCAGCACCATACACTGAAACGATACCTGCACCAGATATAGCTTTTGCCCCTATGTATCAATCCCCAAATCCAGNCTTACGCACTATTAAACTTACGAGTATGAAAAGATACAAGTGGGTAAAAACATGTTGAATTGCAGGGGAGGTAAAATGAATGTTAGTGTTTGCATGCAGGGAGAATACTTTATTATTACATTTTGCACCCATATACTGGCCAGTGTTACTGTTACACTGTTATTAGACTTGGGCTACAAACATCATCTCTCGGTTTTGCCCACTTACTTGTAAGTCCAGCAGTGCGTAAGTCTAAAACCAGTCCATAGAGTATAAGCTTGCGGGCAGGGCCCTCTTCCCCACCCACCCAGTCATGTCATGATTGTAAAGCACCACATAACTTGATGTCACTATATAAACCATGTTATTATTATTATTATTATTATTATTATTATTATTAACAATATTAATAAAATATGACACTGGAAATGTGATGATATATATTATCACTACTGTAGTATAAAGTGCTACAAGGTAATGCAGATCATATCTACAATATTACAAATAACTGAAAATTATCATTAATCATTATGAAATAAGTTCTATGTGCATGAGCCGAAGACAATCTACAGAGACACAGCTATAAGTCCACTGCAAAAAAAGCCAGGATGAGGCAGATAGAAGGTTCTCTGCACCACACAGTAGTTTATTCTGCAAAGATGGAGAAAGAAATCATGTTGGGTGACCCCAGCAGGTGCTCTCCAGGAACGTGCTCATTCAGTGTCCCTGAGGTTAATACAACCAGGGGAACCGAGAGGAACAAAAGCAGAAACTCATCTAAAAACATATCAGCCTAATGCCAGCTTTGGCAGAGTTACAATATGCTGGCGCCTTCCCCGAGCACTCATCATCCGCGCCCTTTCTGGGTTAGTGGCTAAAATCTGGCTGTGATTGCTTGCTGTCCCCCTTACTTGTGGGTGTGTTAAAGCTTGTCAATCAGCCCAGCACCCTGCGTTCCNTGTGCGCCGTGCTAGAAAGGCGACAAAGCAATCTACTGTCTTTNAAGGACAGCATACCTGATGAAACTGCCAGAATAGCATTTCCCTCTGGAAGCGGGGGAGGCAGGAACACGGACCATACCGCCACTACATGAAAAAATTAGATTTCTCCCCAACTCTTTCCAAGACGTCCAAGTTTTTTTTTTTTTACTTCAAAAACAAAGTGTGTGTATAAAGATTGTCCAATGATTTTGTGATCACCCAATACAATAAAGTCATTGGACGTCTGTTTTAGGAGGATCCCAGCTGCTTACAGCCATTTAAAAGGACTGTCACAGAAAACGGAACGGCGGCACAGGAAGAGAGGGAGATTTACTACTCCTGCGGCACAGACACTTACCCTCCCCCTTCTACTACCCTAATCCTAACCTTTCCATGCATGCATCCCATTTTGAGAAATGCCCCACCTATGTGTGTGTGGCTGTAAACAAGACGACAATTTACCAACAATATATATATATATATATATATATATATATATATTTAATATCCAGCTACCAGGAATTAATCCTCTGCAGTGGTATATATTGACCAATTTCCGTCCATACTGATCTCTAACCTGTCCTATTTTCCAGTCGTGGTAAAAAGTCTACACTCAAACGATGGCTCAACACCCAATACCAGTCACCTGGTCGATGCGTATCCTGGATCGGGTGCGCTTTTTGCAATCTGCTGTAGGGTTGTGTGAAACTTTAAATACCAAGTTTCAAATCTCTTTATGAAACACTGGCTGTCAACAGTCATTTAGCGTCCAATGTTGTAACGCTGACAACGTCTATTACAGTATATAAAATAACCAAATAGAAATAAAATGTAATTGTTTTTTTTATTTTTTGTGTCAGCTGAGTCTATTCCACTTTTATTTCCTTTCAAAGGCTTGGTTCAAAAGACAAGTCAGCAACTTGTGTATCACCAGTCTTTCCATTTATTAAGCCTGGTAGGGGTCGGCTACAGCAATGTCATCGAGAAATGAACAGAAGCAAAAGGTAAAAAAAAAAAAAAGTGCGTGTGTGTGTTTGTGTGTGTGTGTGTGTAGAAAAAATAATAAAGCGATGGAAAGTAGATAGAGAAGGGTTAGAAAGAAGGTGTACATAGAGAACTAGGGAGGGGGATAAGTGTGAGAGAAAAGGGAGCAGTAGGGGCACAGGGAAGGGGGGGGGAAGGAGAGAGAGATTAGGAGGAAATGGGGCATGAATTGAATGGTAGTGTAAGGCTGCTTGTGCCATCAATGCTTTTATTCACCCAGTTGATGTTGTTGTGTCCNAGTCTGAATGAACTCTTTCAAAGCGCCATATGAAGTTAAAGCAAGTAAATTTCTATCTTTCTAACATTAGAATGCCTCATCGCCCCTCAATCGGGTCTCAGGGAGGCAGAAAATGACCCAACCATCTGGTTTTTTTTTTCAGAAATCTGTTCTGTTGGTAGTTTGGGAAAAAAGGGAAGAGGAGGACAAGGATAGAGAAAAAATAGATAGACAGATATATGATACAGAGATAGATAGATAGATAGATAGATAGATAGATAGATATGAGAGGTAAATAGATACATATAAGACATAGATAGATAAATATAAGAGGAAAATAGATAAATATAAGAGGTAGATAAAAAAAAATATAAGAGATAGATGGGGGCTTGGGGGGAAAGTTGGGTGGGGCCTCTCATTCCAGCCCCTGCCCTCATTGACAATATTTCTCTGAATATAAATAATCTAATCAGNCTCTGTGATGGATGTGGGTGCTACCACTGGTTATCTGAAGCTGCATTCTGTGGACAGCGAAAGCCAGTCTCTACTACTACTGAAGTCTAAAGCCACCACTACAATAACTAAAGTTTGCCTGGGTCCCGGGGTTAAACAGCGTGGCCACTGGGGTTGACAGCTTGATCAAAGGCAAATGTTTATCAAAATATTGGAACAAAGTGGAACCTTCCTCCTGTAACTGCTCACCTCAGCTCTGACACTCTTCCCCTACCCCGCAGGCCTTTTCTCTTTGATGGATAGTGTAATTAACGCTGACAGATCATTTACCTAAAGGAGCTCTGAGTGACTGTCAGAGCATAAAGACAATGACTTCTCTTCATGCTCAGTGCAGCGGACTGGATCCTGCACTCACCGTTCAGCGAGTCATTCGATTTAGATCGTAAGCTCCCCGGAACAGAAGACAGGTGCAGATTTAAAGGGAAGCTACGGCAACCTCTTGTGATGCAACAGTAAATGACTTGCTCATAAGTNAGGGAATTAAGTTACATCCTTTGATTTTTAATGTAAGATGTTAATGTTTAGTTCTTATATCAAGATGACTGCTATTNTCCAAATTGTTACCATCGAGGTCATTGCAATTAGCTTCCCATGCAAAGTGGGGTAGTGGAGCGTCCAGTCGGAGAGCCAGGGCTCCCCGAGCGNGCAGTCAACAAAAAAAGCAACACCAAACAACTGGGAATACTGGCAGGGCCAAGTGGCTCGTNTCTGCCCTTGTATTCTATGTTCTTATATGATGAGTGAGGTGGAGATTATTGACACTTACCTTTGGGTTTTCCAGGATTCCAGCTTCATAGCTAAAAATAAAAAAAACACAAACACTGTAAGTTAACAAATGGGTAGGAAGCTTGGTGGCTTGAGTGGTTTGCCCTTCTGCATCACAGCTCTGAAGTAATGGGTCTGGTTCCTGGACAAAGTGCTACGTATTTGGAATTTGTATATTCCAAAGGCCTATGTAACACACTACATAATATGGTGGTGCTATATATGAACCTTTTAATAAATAATAAATAAAACAGTATGATAAGAACCCAGGGGGCATAATTATAGGGGGTGCAATGGGTGTGGCCAAACTGTCGGGGTCAGTGATTGATTGCTTACAATGTATTTGCATTCATACAGTCAGCTTTGATTAGCCTTACCCAATACCACATTGCCCTTACATTACCCCCTCCAGACCCGCCTCCTTGGTTTCAGGCTTAAGCCTATCACGTACCGTCCCCTGCTGCAAAAACCCTTTCCATACCCCCAAAAACCTCTGTGCTCGATTATCTAATTGAAGTGAGCAGCGCTGACCTAATATGCATGATGTTCTCATCCATACTCCAGGGGCTCTTGGGGGTCACCGGTACAGGGATACCATGTTTCTGAAAAGAGATGAAAAATGGCTTCTGATGAGTTGGATAATGGCTGCGGTTGAGAAAAGAGCCAGCATGAGACAATAACATTTATAGATAAGAGTCAAGATGAATAGCTTTTAAATATTTATATACCATGATGTAATTTATGATTCCTTTACAGAAATGCACTGTCAAATATATCTTGCCTGTTTTTACCATCTTGGCCTAAAGGTGGCGCTGTGGCTAATAATAATTAAGNAACACCAACTTATAGTTTAACCAGCTATGAGTAAATATTTGGCATAGCGCCATAACCTGAGGCCTATACAGCCTGCTATTGTATGTGTGTGTATGTCTATCTCAGGGTTGCCGACTCCCGGAATGTGGGGGAGCTGGGCTGAGGCAGCGATTACATGTAAATCACTGCCTCAGCCCCGATCAGTACTACGAATGGGCGGGGTTAGATGACATAATACCAGCCCATTCATAGCAAAATATAGGGATTTTGCCTGTCAGTTGTGGGCTCTTGGTTTCTCCTGGGAGGGAGAAACTAAAAGTTGGAAACCCTGGCCTATCTGAACCAATACATTAAACAAATATCAATGTGTCCTAATTAATTTCATTTGTTTTCACTTGTTAATGAATGTTTTCATTTAATTTAAGTGTGTTATATCAATATATTAAGTTTAGGCTTTTACATCAGGGTTGCTGACTCTTTTGACCAGGTCTTTGGGTATCCCTGACAGTAGTGGGACCCGGGTGGAGTGATTTCATGTAAATTACTGCTTTAGCCCTGATCGTTACTATGAAGGATGGGTCTTGATGATATCATGTCAGCCCATCCATAGCAAAAATATGTTTTTTGCCATTCAGGGGATGGGACTTAGGCAGTGGGAGTGAGTTATGTAAATTGCGCCCAACACTCATGCTGTCAGTCTTTGGTTTCTCCTGGGAGGGAGAAACCANAAGTTTGCAACTCTGTTTTTTCCATGTGAAAATTAAATAGGAAATCCGGAATTAATTGAAATTACATTCTTAAAATGTGTTCACTGTTTAGGTGCCTTCAACCATTACATCCTCTATTCATAAAGAAATGATAAGAGATTTGTTAAACTGAAATGTTACCTTTATAAAGCAATGAGTTTTAATTTAGAGTAAGGGGCTTTTAAAAGCCACTTCAGGGAGACGTTTGNGAGATGACTGTGACTAATGACTTGGGAAACAATTAATGTCACTGTGTGGGGGCAGCTATTGTATTCTAGCTAATTAAGTATGGTCGTGTTAATAATAATAAGGACAACTGAGGCAGTTGTGTGGGCTCCAAAGCTTTTACATTTTTTATTTTACAGTATCACAACATAAGGACTGATGGGATAAAGGAACATTGGTGTATGCGGTTGGCAGGACTAGCGAGAATGATGACCACCCCTATCAGCGAATTGGGTTAGCCATGTCAGCAACAAAGGCATCCTCCAGATGCTGCAAAACTACAAGTCCCAGCATGCACCAACAGCATTGATTCAGTTTATACCTAGCAAAGTATGATGGGAATTGTAGTTTGGCACTACCTACATGGTGGAAACAGAGAGGCAGAACACTCTTTTAGTTTGCAAATATACAGTAGAGGTCTAACTGCTTTAAAGAATGAGCAACGGTGGATTATCTTTTTAGATTTTCTCCAAAATTCTTAATCTGTAGCCATTATCAATAGTACCAATATAATAAAATAATATAATATTAATAAGCCCTGGTAAATACAATTCAAATCACATACCTCNAAAGTGACCCGAATTTAGCGGGACAGTCCCGCCTTTGGGTGATAATCTCGTTGTCCCTCCCTCCTCCAGTTTGTACAGACTGTAAAAAGGGTGGGGCTTAGTGGGTCAGGGCGGGGTTAGGATGGATCGGGCGGGGCTTAGCTCGTCCCGCTCTCGGCCACCCACACGTTGGGAGGTATGCAATCAT
>JABWIB010006517.1:20024-35332 GCA_016617825.1 Platyplectrum ornatum
TATCTGAATGTTGATTTTGTGTTTATAGCTCCTGGAGATGTCATTTAACTGCCTGGAGGATGTGGAAAGCACTGTACCAGTTAGCCCTTTGCACTTAGCTGTAAGTTAGTCCTTTTTGTCAAGTTCTTTAGTATATTGTATTATGTGCCTAATATTTCTTTCTTTATGAAGGATCATTTCCCAGCTCTGGGGCATTTCATCTTATGTTTATCATTTCTTTTTGAGTTTATATCAAATATTAGATATAGATATAGATATATATATATATATATATCTCTCTATATCTATATCAAGTTTACATTAAATACTGTCATTGTGTTTTCAGGCCTATAATGGTCACTGCGATGCGCTAAAAGCACTTGCAGAAACGCTGGTGAATCTAGATGTACGTGACCGAAAGGGCCGCACTGCGCTTTACCTCGCCACAGAAAGGGGTTTCACAGAGTGTGTGGAAGTGCTTATGAGCCATGGAGCTTCCCCACTCATCAAAGACCGCAAAAAGAAATGGACACCTTTGCATGTAGCAGGTGAGAAATGAAGCAAATTTGCTGACGTCCATCTTGATTGTTGGTCACTAGATTTGTTATAGATTTGTATACTGTATTAATTGGCTTTACATGATCGTTGTACACCCATAACGAATAGAAATGTCTCACAAAACACGATTGCAAAACTTGCATGTTCAATGTAAGAACTGATGTCCACAAAAGTAATGACCTTGTAACGTTGTTGTTCACTTGAAAAATTCATTGCCTTTTTTATTCTCTGATTTGCTAATTTTCTGAATGTTTAAGGACTGATATTTATTTATTTTTATAATTTTTTTTTTTCCTCTTTTCCAATTTAAAATTTACAGCTTCTTCTGGAAATACTGATGTGCTGCACTTGCTGATTGACAGCAGTGAGAGACCGGACATTACTGATGTGACGGATGCACATGGGCAGTAAGTAACAATTTACATGTTATATGAAATAATCATAGCTTATGCACTAATGCTTTGTTTCTAGTGGACCTTTAATATATTATATTGTTTTATCCTAATTTCAAGGACCCCCCTTATGCTTGCTGTGATGAATGGACATGTTGACTGTGTTCACCTGCTGCTGGAGAAAGGAGCCACTGTAGATGCTGGAGACAAAAGAGGGAGAACCACACTACATCGAGCAGTGAGTAGACATTGTGGTCACCACATGCATACATACCCCTGCTTATAATTTTGTTTTGATAATGGCTTCTTGTGTGTCCTCTAGTCTGTAACTGGTTGTGAAGACTGTGTGGGAGCTCTGCTGGACCACGATGCCTTTGTACTGTGTCGGGATTACAAGGGACGCACACCCATTCACTTTGCTTCAGCTTGCGGCCATGCTACACTGGTGCATGTGTACCTGCAGGTTGCACTCTCTATAGACCCCCTGGATGCAGTGGTGGATTACAACGGATACACTCCCATGCACTGGGCTGCTTACAATGGTGAGACTTTTTATCAACTGATCTTTGGAGGAAAGTTCTGTAAATGCAACTGATCTTAACAGGTATTCTGTAATTTTATTAGGAACTTTTCACACTTTCTAAATACTTCACTAACACTACTAATAGTAAATTAATTTTATTTAATATTTCTTATGTTAAAGTATACGTTTCAATGAATGTGTTTAGAGTTGAATAAACTATCCGTTTATAAGTGCCTTGTGACAATGTCTACACATACAAGTTTTTGAAGGGGGGGGAGGAGGAGAATGTTCCCATAAATAAATTGCCCCTAATACTGTAACTTTTTTTTTTTTGTAAACCGTAGCAGATCTGGAAGCATGCATTGGGCTCAAAACATGAGGCCAGTATATGTCTTCTGCCAATATATTCTTCTGATCANTGATTTACCATTTGTTCTGTTCTCCTTTTTTACAGGGCATGAAGATTGTTTGGAATTGTTACTTGAACACAACCCATTTGCTTACCTCGAAGGAAACCCTTTCACCCCTTTGCACTGTGCAGTGTAAGGATTTCTTTAGTGTGTGTGTGTGTGTGTGTGTGTGTATATATATACACACATACACATGCACTACTTATATGTAACAAAATATAAATGCCATTAAAAATCATTAACCCTTTGTTTTTAAATGTAGAATTAACCGCCAAGACGGTACAGCTGAAATGCTTATAACAGCTATTGGTGCCAAGATTGTGAACAGCAAAGATGCCAAAGGGAGGTATGTGTGCAATATTTTTTTTTAATCTGTTTTATCTTTAGCTCGTTATGAGTGTAATAGAGTGACCAGCCAATAGAAAAAAGGATTTGCTAATGCAAATTGTGTAATAATTATGTACAAATACATTGTATTATCCAATGCCTGTACAGATCTGGTGTATGCTAGATTAAGTGGCCATTTCACTCTTTGACTTAAAAAATATCCTTACTAATCACCCCACTGGCGGTGGTTACCATTCAGAACAGGTAATCTATAATTAAGTTTACTAAGGAAGTAGCTGTAACACCATCTACATCTATTGTTGGTGAACCTGTCAGATTGTTGTAACCATTGAAATCAAACTCTAGCAAGGTCTCTTTTTTAAACTAAGATGGTGAAATATACATTTTACATAAAAGTATGGTTACATTCTATATTCATAGCTAGTAACCACTGATGGTGAGGATGCTACAAGGCATAAAGGATACTGAATTATGAACATGTGTGTTTGGCATGNTACAGAGTAATGGTAATGGTGGATTATCATAACTGGCACTTTATGTTGCATATTTCATTAGAAGACAACAAGGTTTTAAGGGTTTGAAGATGATTGTAATGGTATAGGAAACATACAGTCCAATCACCCTGTGTGCTTAATTCCTTACGAATGATAATTCCTCTACAAAAATGAACTGCTTTGCATAAATAAAATGGACATTTTAATCTTTTGTGGCTAGGACACCTCTTCATGCTGCAGCCTTTGCTGACAACGTAAGTGGTTTTCAGCTTTTGCTGCACCACCAAGCTGAAGTTGATGCCACTGACAAGTCAGGTCGGACACCACTGATGATAGCAGCAGAGAATGGAAGAACTGCCGCAGTTGGTAAGATGAATGAATAAAAGAACATTACCAAGTAGCTCATACCTTTTCTATTTTTTGTAATCTAATTCTCCCCCCCCCCCCCGTTTTTTTTTTTAGAATTCCTACTCTTTCACATGAAAGCAGATTTAACTGTGATGGACAAAAACAAGAACACTGCTCTTCACTTAGCCTGCAGCAAGGTGCCTGGATCTGCTTATTATTAAGAGTTTATATTGGGGTTCAAAGTGAGGGTGAATACAGGGGTATGCCACACCGGTACTTCTCCCACTNATGTAATTCAAAAACTTCAACTCTCCATTGACTTCTGTTATAGTCTGTTTCCATATTGAACTTCTTAATTTTGTACCACCACTTCTAAATTTCCACTTCGGCCACCGTTTATATAATACAGTTTTGCATCAAAAGTGCAAACTTTTTTTTATTGAAATTAATCTTTCAATTAAAAATAAGCTTTTTTTTTTTTTCTTGATACATTTCAAATGGTCAAAATATTTTGTAGGATATAAGCCTTGTTACCTATACATTTTAAGCCCTCTAGATGGTGCAGCTTTTGATCTTCTATGTGGATCATTAGAAAGTACTGTCATCTGGTAGGTGGGTTTTAATGCAGAAAATGACAGGACGATCTTTGGATTTCGTTTGGCTGTTATCTAATGCTGTTAATCATTAGCAGCTTATTGTGGCAATTTGCATTAGAGTTCTTTACTTATTCAGTCCTCTTGCAGTTTGAATAGATTATAAATGGCTAGTAGAGTTGTGCTTTTTCTTTAATTTTAGAACAGGTTGCACATATGTTCAGTTCCCTTCATCTAGTTGTTCTTTTCAGGGTCATGAGAAGTGTGCCTTGCTGCTTCTAGGTGAGACCCAGGACACTGGCCTTATCAATGCAACAAACAGCATGCTGCAAATGTAAGTGACATTTGTTTGAAGCTCCCTGCATAGTATAATAACTGTTCTCTGCAATTGTCTGTGTACATTATAGATAAAAGTAACTGTAGTATTGGGTTTGCACAAATTGGTAAAGTATTTTGTAAATTTCATTGCTACATCTGGATTGTTTTATTAGGCCGCTCCACATTGCTGCCCGAAATGGGCTTGCATCAGTCGTCCAAGCTTTGCTTACAAGAGGAGCTACTGTTTTGGCTGTGGATGAGGAAGGTGAGACTTGAACTCCTCTAGCCTGCACTGTAGTGATAATGCTTTTGTACAGTGGTTCTTTTAACAGTTAGGAGACATTCCTCCAATGTATTTCATCTTTCGTTTTCAAAACCCGTTTTTTCTACTTCCCTTTGCCTTGGCCTTTTATTTTCTAATTACTATATGAATATAATAATTGATTATGAATGCATTTGCCACTTTGGTTTCTTCTGGGGTTTGTTTGTTTTTTTTGCTTTAATATTATGACAGTACAACATTGTTTGACACTTCTTTTTGTTTTGTTTTGTTTTTCTTGACAGCAGGTCACACCCCAGCCTTGGCCTGTGCTCCCAACAAAGATGTAGCGGATTGCTTGGCACTTATCCTATCCACCATGAAGCCTTTCCCACCAAAAGACGCCATCCTCCCCTTCAGCTTCAGCCTCCTGAACAACTGTGGCATAGCTGCCAAAACTGCCCTCCCTAATGGTGGCAGCTGTGCCTACACAAAGGATCGGCATAGTTCCATTGCCATGGATGGCTGCTATTCTGAGTAGCTCCTCCCGCCTGGCGGGTTACCCAAATCCTTACTTTAATTTATTATAAGTGTAATACGTATAGGGCACTTTAAAGGAGAACAAGACACAACAACTGCAGAGGTATGAGCTATGCCTGGGCTTTCTTCCTATGTTCACCTGCTCTTTTTGAGCTGCCCTGGCCTGCACTGAAGCTTATGTAATATTGTACCTTCCTTGTATTTGGGAAGGAAGCCCACCCAGTGGCACAGTTTTCTGATGGAGGACATTATAAGTCTGTGATTCTTCTTGTCAGATAGCCTTGCTTTCAAATTCCTCTAGTATGAAGTTGAAAGAGAGGCCCTCTGTAACCATATTTTTGAGGTTCAATTCAAATATTTGCTGCTTTAAAGTCCTGGAAGCCATTATACAGTTTAAAGGGTCACAAGGGCCTTAATATGTATTTCAGGGGCAGCTTAGTAATTCCCTATGGGGTTACAGGACTACATAGGCAGGCAGCACCTTTCAGTTCAAGTCANTAGACTGGTAGCACTCTTTCTATTTACTTTGCAATGCTGTTGCTAAGTGTATCTCTTACCTAATGCCTAANACATTTTGGGCACATTAACTTTTCATGCTTATCTCTTTATGCAAATTAGGTGCTGTAATTAGCCAGTTGATAAATCTTTGATCGACATTCCCACTATGCACTGCTGCAAAATACCCCTGCCAGTTAGGCACTTTAGCGATCCTGTGTTTCTAGTGCTTTTATTCCTTTCCTGGTCTTCCCATCATTTGACTCCACTAGATGTATCTGCCATGTCATCAGTATTTTGAATTATTTATACTAACCTTTCAAACTTCTAGGTAGCCGTGACTTTTTTTTCCCCCCAGTTTGTTCCCATGGCTTTTTAGGCTGCTCAGTTTTCAATCTCTTCTGTCTGGGATGCAGATTGTTGCAGTCTCTTCTATTTGGAGTATAATTTGCACTTGAACTACACTTTAACCTAAAGCGATGTTCTGATAGGGGTGTGAGGTTGTGTATGAGAGGTTATTTTAGTACTAGATGTTTACTTGAGTTCATGCGAATGGAAAGACTTAGCATTTGCATTTTAATTATCAATCTAAGAATGGTGCTTTTTATTTTATTTTTTGCTTTTTATATATATGTATGTATTATTCATGCAATTCTTTTAGTATTCATACAGCAAACTTTAGAGTGAATGACTTCAAATGATTGTTCTGTATAATGCAATAAGGCAAGGTATAGATGGATGGAGAGATATATATATATATATATATATATATATATATATATAATATATATATATGAGACAACTCCAGCTCTGCAAGTTTCCAGGACTGTTACTAGGTTTTTTTGGAATCTGTGGCATTATTTAATGTCCCTGTTCTTGCCCTACATATTTTTCTCTGAGTTGGTACGTTATTTACCGGATTAACCTTCCATTTATTTTTTTTTTATTTGTCGTATCTACCAAAAATATGTAATATTAACTCTTGTGAATCTATTGCCAAAATGAAAGATTGGCAAAAGGGATCAACAGTTGTAAGAAGGTATATTCGGTGCTATGAGTTTTAAGAATAATGTCTTTGCCCTTCAGTCATCTCCTTTATTTCTTATTCTNTAAAATGATATTTTTGGGTGAAGTTAGGGAAGCTGCTTTTGTAATTTTATTTTTTATCCTTGTCCTTCTGCATTTCACCCAGATGCATAAGTCNGTATAACATGATCATGTTTTCTGAGAATTTAATAACATAAGAATNCATTTCAAGAGCTAGGGCTGAAATGGGAGTGTTTACAACTGCTAGTTTAATAGTTGCAGACCAATACAGAAACACTCTGTCTTAATGTAATCCTAGTTGGGAAGGCATAAATCTTCATTTGGTACTGCTTGGCATGAATGCTAACTTAAATTACTCACCAAAGTCACGTGGCATTGTTATATTGAAAGTCAGTTGTACTCAAAATACAACTATAATCCTGAATATGACAATTTATATTTGCCATAAACTATTNAAATATTCTTATTCATTATGGCATATTTGCTGCCATACTATCTTTCACCATNGTTTTTCCTCTGCTGTTCTACAATGCCTCTTCACTGGTAAAATATACCAGTTTACCTCTCCTTATTGGCACAAATTGTAGAANAGCATGACCATATAAGACTATATAAAACAAACTTGTTAGCGGCAACAGTGAAAACACAACTTATNTGCCACCTTTATACAGGGTAAATGGAAACCTATGAGCATTGCTGTGTCATGCACAGCCATTTAGTGTAAACCNTTGTCTAACCAGCATGATCAATCTGCCTTCAGATGAAACGCTCATACTTCCAGTCCATTCCTCATAGGGTTCCATGAATCCTGGTTTACATGCCAGTTTATTAATGTCACAGTATATCCCTGTGATGTCTGCACAATGGCTTGTGCATTCCTTGTAAATCTCTGAATGGACCATACACCTAAGATAAAGGTCCTTTAATCACAATTGTACATTAACTTTACCAGATATAGGTTCATTTTAGGTATTTCTGTATTCCCATTAAATTGNGATATTTTAAAAATAATTCTTATTTAGAATTTTTGACCCTTACCAAAAGCTTTGTGGGCAAAACTTTGAATTTGCATGAGACTTGTTCATGTGCGTTTCCTATGTGGACACATGCATTAACTCCCATTTCATTGTTACACTCAAAGATTAAGGATCATCATTTATTGGATGTTTCATTTAGAAATGATGCAATTTTATAAGAAGCATAGCCTGGGGTCCCATGGTGTGCTCATGAAACAGGCCTACCCTAAATACATGAGCACATGAGAGCCTGTGTTTACGAGCAGGTTATTGTGGCTTATGTGTTTGAATGTGGGGGGTGGGGGGGTGTTCTTTATACANAAGATGTCTTGCACTTACCAAATTAAAGTGAAAGGATGTTCCCCTTGTTTAGTTTAGTTCATTGGCATTATTTTTACAAACTCTGAATGGTCAGCCCAACTATATGGAACAATTATGACTAGGTACATAAAAAAAAATGGATTTTAAAAGTAAATTATGCCTCATTAAAATATTGCTTTTATTTAGATAAATATTTAGCTTTTTGGCTGGTAAACTGTATTTCATTGTTACTGTAAAACAAAAATGTAAAATGTCATTTTGTAGTAGTTAAGCAGTGTTACATTTGTTTGGTCACAACATCACAGATGGATTAGTGAAACCTTTTCTTGGCCAATACTGATTACTGTTACCTGCGGCTCCCAAAAAATACCCCNTGTTCCCTAGACACAACCCATGAGACGCCTAACAGACTCCGATGTTACATTTTACTTTGGGGAGCAGAGAATTTTGCACTAACTATGATAGACATAGGNTTATATGTTTAAGTTTTGAATCCATTTGGTTCTGAGAATACATGTGAAATATAACTTCCACCCTTCGCTCTAGTTTATATNTTTTAAAAACCTTAAATAAGACAACTGCTATATCAAGGATTGGGATGTTTTGTTTATTCTCCCCCCCCCCAACACAAGTTACCAAAAGCTTACTGTACATGTCACATGTCCCCCTTATTAATCGCTGGATTTAAGTGTTAACTTTGTTTAGTAAACACAGATTACCTCAGTTTGCTGTTGGTGTGTAAAACTTGAATGGCGTTTTCCTTCTCAGTATTTACTGCAGGGTAGAACCACGCAGGCCAGTTTCATTATTTGCATTTAGTGTTCTGCACTTTTATTTTTTTTTCTTTCCTCTTTACATATAATTTCTATTTGTGTGCCTTCTTAACATGTAGCATATTTTCTAGGTGTGTGCAGAGTGGAAGCTTTAGGGATGTTTATCTGGATAGGGAATACCCTGTCACCTGTTCTGATTGGAGAAACGGGAGGCTGGAATTAAAGACGCCTCTGGCAATATCATGGTTTTTTGTTTTTTTTTTTGTGTTTTTTTTCTTGCATGGGTCCAAAGATGCTGAGTAATAGTGTTAAGGGCTAAGATGTTTTATTTGAACACAATAGATTCATTTTGTGCCTGTCCCATGTCTTGCATTTCCTTATTTTGTTACCTAGTGCTCATGATTCTAAAACCTCAATTGTTGGCATTATGTCGGGTATGTTACAGTTTTGCACATGATGGTGGGAGATAAAACCCCTTTGTCTGATATTTTGCACTCTAATACTGCCTTTGTGTAACCTGCAAGTCATTTTCTCATAACCAGAACTTACACCTCTAATTATTAAATCATTTCATATGTGTGTATTTTGTTTCCTTCGTTCCTCATATTGTGGCTGCTTGTGTGAATGCTGCGTGTCTGCATTTCTGTTTTAGATTTCCTTTTTGTTTTTTTTAATATTTGCACAAAATAAGTAATTTTATTATTTTATCCCCCACCCTAATAATCCCCCTCTTTCTGCATGTTGAGAAATTGAGACAATCAAAGTTCTGTGAAGGGCTTTTTTGCAGACGCTCTTTGGCCTGGCTGTGCTACTTTCTTCACTGGTGGGGGCATGTTGCAGCAGTTTTGCCCTTCCATGTTTCTTAAGATGTATTAAACAGTTCTGCTTGTTCTTGTTCTCCTTTAACTGATAGAAACCGTTCATTGGCAGCACAGCTTGACAATTCCAAGTAATAATTTTTGAGTGTAATTATGTTTTCGGGTGCAGCCGGACATTGGATAAACAAAGGGGAAGATGCATCGTTTTGCAGTCTGCAGGCATCCTGTCCGGTTACCTAAGTGCATTGTTTACAGGGCTGTCCTGAAACTTCCATTCCTGTCTCCTTGGTCCTTCCCTACCTCCAAACTGTGCAACCATTTTCCTTGGGTATTATTTATTCACGAGAATGGTGACTGAAGTTCTTTTCACAAAGCAACTTATTATGCCAAAGTATCCCCTGGGTTTTTTTCTTTTGTTTCTTGTATTCCAATTCCTCATCACCACCTATTAAGTGAGCCTCTGAGGCCTGTGAACTTTCTAGGCCCTGGATTTTGGGTCATGCCCTTTGTGCCACTCTCAATGGAAGTTTCTTTCAGCTCCTAATGCAAAGCACTTGCTTCGTTAATAAGCACTTTCTCATGACTCTGTCACTGCTGCTGGTATCTGTAGCACAATGCTGTTGCAGTNCAAAAGACCCATGCAACAGTGTTAGGGGTAAGGTGTGTGTAAGGGTTAAAGTCCCTTGAGAACAAAAGGTGAAGGGAAGGAGTGATGGTAGAGATCCTCTTTGCTGTTCTTGAGTGTAGAAGACTGATTTGTTAGATGAAGTTTTAAAAGTGAACTGGAGGGAACTATAAAAAGAAGCGAAACAGCACAAATGCATTTCACAAACAGGTTTACTTGCACTGCCACTATATAAAAGAAGGAGCTATGTCCATGTGGATAGCTGTCGTGAGCCATATTGCTGAATGTATTCCATAACCTGATATACCAATATATTAAATTGAAATAATGGTTGCCATGTATTGTTGGTTGCCGTTCATGTTAAAGATGTGTTTTGTTTAAATTTATATATAAACTTAACCACTAGCATACACTATGTCAATACGCAGACACACTCNAATGTTCTGAACTCTTCAAGAGCGNTAATTTGAGTAAAGGCTNTGTTCTACTCCTNCTTTGGAGGTCTGTGGAGTTATAATGTTCAGTTCACCTCTTCAGAAGCCAAATTTAGAATCTGATCACGTTTCCACCTCCCCTTATCTTCCCATCTTACCAACTGGACCAAAGCAGGATATCCATTTATTTTATTTTATTTTTTTGACAGTTTGAGGTTTATTGTGTTTTTGGTCTGCTATCACCACTGGACAAGCACATGAAGTGTAGAAGCCCTTGCATGGCTTGGTTATACACAGCAATTGTAATGGCTTGGGCACATTTCTGGTCTAAATTGCTCTTTTAGCAATATTCATTTTTAATTTGGTCTGTAACTGCAATAAATGTCCAAATAATGAAATTAATCAAACAGTGAAATTGGACTAGACTACCTCTTATCCATTTAACATTTTGTACTTGAGGTAATTGGTTACAGCTTTTATTTTCATTTTAACTTCACCTAAATCCCAAATGTGAGATGCCAACTGTGAACCAGCACAAACCCATTATACAACGACAAAGCTGAAGTTCAACAAGAGTCATTTAATGACTGTTAAGACTTAGAGGCTGATCCAGAGTTTGGGGGTAAGGGTNGAACAGGTGTAAGTGTAGACCTGGGCAAAACCAAACACTGGCCTTCAGGGGAGGCAAGAATAAAAAAAATTGAAAACTGAATTAGTGCTGAAAGAAGTTTTCTAACTGAACTAAAGTTATACATTTAAACATAAAGCTATGCATATTGTTCTTTGTGCAAAAGCGAAGTGTTTCTCTGCATGCAGTAGTCTTAGAATTCATATACACCCCTCTTATCTGCTCGTGTCTACACTTGCACCTTAAAAAAAAGGTATAGGTATAAGTGCAACTCTGGATCAGCCCCATAGTAAGCAGGGCTGGTCGTTACTAGGCCCTTAATGACCACCTTTTATCATGTGGGAATAAATTCTACTTATCTGCTTTCCTATAACATAAATGAACATTAGAAATACAGTGCAGCTCTAAGACAGATATATTATTCCCTCTAAGACAGATATATTATTCCCCTGTTAAACGACTTATTATCCAAGGAAAGGGTATTCCCTGTGAAGTGAACACCGTGAATTGCAATGAGCTGTGCCTTATAAGCCAGTTCCATATTTGAGCTCTATAAATAACATAAGATAGGGCTCCTCTATATTTGTGTGGCCCACTAGAAATAAAACTGGGATGCCTCTGCATAAAACCAAAGCATAACAATGATCTGTTCTAAATACGTAGACNTAACATTTCCTGTCTATAAGTAGTCTTTTTGTTATTGCGTGTCCTTTTTGCTGCTGCGGGGGCCACTAACTAGTTCATATTTTTTGTCTGTGCATATGTACCGGTATTTTGAACTTGAGCCAGAACACTGTATCGTCATGGTGTGTTGCACTTTAATCTAAATTGGTTAATTTGCAAAATAATAAAAATAAATAATAAACTAGAAGCCTCAAAGGATTGACACTTGTTTAGTAATAGCATTGGAAGCACAAATCTTGTGGGTTGTGTGGAACGATTGTAAATGAAAAGGATCTGACCTCGGTACTCCTGCAGTAAGACGTTAAACTCTTGGCTACCTCCATTCCTTCCCCTGTTGCCACTGCTGTTATGTTTGCACATTCTCTCCTGGTGATGTCCAGGGTTTGAAAATACGTGTGGCAATAAAACCATAACAGAGCTGTATTGCAATCACCTGATCTTTATATTTTTAAGAAGGCTTCTTGAAGGAACGCATCTAGAGCAATCTGGCCTCTGTGTATATATCTCATTACCCTGTCTGTAATGCTGCACCCTCCATAAGTGTTAGAATGCAACCTTGAGCCCCCCTGGTTGGGACTGAGGTTCATTTTACAGACCTCGTTCTCACAAGTCAGGTTAATGACACTGATCTTAGTATAGCTATTGTCTTGCGGTTTCCTCTTACACCTGACAACACATATGCACAACATGATTAACACTAACTGGAGTCTAGTGCTTCCAACCCTTATTGAGTGTGTATTGATGGTAATGTGAGTTTTGCAAATGGCTTTTAGGGTTTGTATGTTTCTTATCTGCTGTGAAATGTGTACGCTTGCAATCTCATTCGCCTCTTCCAATACGCAAGGAAATAAAGCCTTTTATAATACCAGTACTACTTCTGCTGATGACTGAACCAGTGTTTGGGGGGGGAGGGGAGAATAAGGGCCATTTAATGGTAAATTGCACCCCATCTTCTACCGTAGCCAAATAATGTTATTTCTTTAGGCTGGAGCCCATAAAATATGTTACATGCTAAAGTTCTTCCATTCTGATTTCTTTTCCTTCCTATTCTGTGGGGAACAGCTGTTTATCTTGTTANGTTGCTTTAGCTTCTCTGTCATCACTCCCCCCTTTCGGAGATGTGAATTGTGCCATAGAAGANCAACTCAGGGATATTTAATGGCAAAGAATATGTTGAGAATCACATGTGGTTTACTTCTAGGAGTTGTGAGCTAAAGTAGTGGAATACCCTGTGGTACTGGGAAAACCCGAATCATATCCAAATATCTGAAAGGTGGGGGCTGCTCTTTAAACTGTCCTGTATTGGTTTAATCAAAACATTGATACTTTTATTTTGTTTATCATTTTATTTTAATATCTATTTACCTGGAGGTGAAAACCCCTGAAGCATTTTCTATGTAACCAAAACTACACTCATATATNTGGTAGTTAATGAAGATTTTAGCTAAAATATGAATAGAAATTTGGTTCCTCTAGGCAAGGAAGAGGTTTCTTACGCCTGATTTAAACTGTGATCATTGTTTACACTTTGATCAGTGTCTTAGTCTGCTGCAGACAAACACTTATCATACAACAATATCATATCGCAGATGTTTTCTGGTTCTAGTGCTCCATTTTGGTTTGATTTAGTGTNGTGGCATTGAATGTAACACTAAAGATGTCTGTAAAATTCAGTGTAAATGACATTGTATATTATAAAGCAGCAATTATGGTTGTATGTCAGGAATGCACTACAATATTTCCTCCTTAGGCCATTAACCCTTCCTCACCTCTTGTTTAACCATGTGCCACAGAGATAAGGTAAGGATTGTGACACCAGGAAGCCATGTTTTTCTGTAATTACGTGTTACTGAATGAATTCCTTGTGACACAATCCTTAACACTTATTGTCGTTTTTTTTCCCCCCTCTCCTTTCTAATGCTAGTTTTTGTATCGCGTGTATTTTGTATGCATTTTACTAGCACTTTAGTACAAGTTGCTCAGTTTCTAAATAAATGAACAAGACCTGTTCACAACTAAAGTATGACTAAACNGCAACGTATAACAATACAGACTGATATGGCCTCGGTTTACTCCAAGATACATATTAAATATATACAATTTAGTCTAGTTATGTAGTCTTTATTAAATCTAACGTTCTCTAGTTGTAGACACTGATGTTGCGCTATGTTTGTGATATCTGTCCTGATAACCAGTTTGAATATTCTCAGCTCAGTTAAGGGAGATGCATCATCTACATGACCAATAATATNAGATCCCTTTCACACTCTGGCTGCTTGCAATCTATACATACACATTATTGGTAGGTTAGGCATGTTCATANTGTAATAAAGCAATTCACAGCAAATAACTAGCAATTCTGATGTCCCCGGCAGTATGGCCGCACCAGCATACATTGGCATGTCTCCTAACCTGGGATGAATGAACACAGTAATTCATAGAATTGGGCCCATGTTCATTTTATTTCTTCTATTTGTATAGAGTGGGGAGCTTTAAATTGTAGTCTGCCATTCTTAGTTTAGACCATGAGCATTGCAGGCTTCCCTGGCCTAGGAACCAGTGTAAGTGCTGATCCATTGACTTTACCTCAGTTGATTATTAGAAAACTAATGATGCGTTGTCAGAAGTATTAGTGACTTGAGTCAGATATTCCCAGCAAAATTCCCTTTTCTCCTTGACATTAGAATTACAAGCACTCTGTCATGGTTGGGGGACACAAATCTTCATTAATGTTAATTGATCTGGTAGTTACTTGCATATAAACTTGAACAGGCAGCTATTCATACTGGTGTGAGAATGCAATGTTTTATTACCTTGGTGGATGTATTCTTATGAAGTGAGGATCATAGTTGNTTAGGAACATAGCCTGGATTACCATTTATATTTTCTATTTTGGGCTCATGTAGAGTCCAGTATTTCAAAGCTAGAAGGGACACATTGTACTGTACCATGTCGATATATTATAGAGACTTCTTTGCACAACACTTAGACCTCTTGAGACCATTACATTTCTGTGTGTGTGTTATTGGGCATTAATGGCTGTAAATACATTTCCGTGTTGCTGTTTTCAGAGAGAAATATACTCCTATTCTTTACTACTCAAAATTGCAGGATGAATTCTTATTGCACTTTTATGGCAGGAAAAAGTCTGTGCTGCATGTAAACATTTGTTTTAGCAGTCCAGTTAAGATAGATAATGTTCCACTTGTGATTTAGTGTTGGCTTTCTCTGTTGTATTTTGGATCTCTATAATAGTCTGGCATTGCCATCCAGCTTGCACAGGTTAACATTGTCTTTTCCATTTCTTTGGAAAGGCATAACGTCTGGAAAAAGAGTTTAAATTCATAGCAACGTGTAAGTGCCTAGGTGAGAAATCTGTAGTTCAGCTGTCCGGAATCTAACCTGAAACATGACTTTAACACAACAAGTTAACATTAAAAGTTAAAAAAAAAAAAGTATACATATAATCAAGCAATTTACATGCAGGTTCCTGTATTCTGAGGTCTATATAAGGAGACACTGTTTGGAGATTTAGAATGCACTAGTATTTGAAGTTACTTTTGCTTCGTCAATCAATCAAAGCAAATTTATGTAAATATTCGTGGGTTTAATACACATCTCTAAGCATCTTTTCTGGGTGTTGACTAAAGGAACAAGTAAGTGTATTACTTTGGTATGAATCTCCTGTTTGAGACTGCAGCTAAG
>JABWIB010006519.1:17540-29348 GCA_016617825.1 Platyplectrum ornatum
ACACAATGTGTGATTTCTATCATCATAACACAATGTCTTCTTCACCTGAATGAGCATCAGGGAGATTATCCAGCACTTCAGGGAGTCAGGGAGATCACCCACTTTTCAGGGAGTCTCCCTGATATTCCGGGAGAGTTGGCAACCATGTTCTAAGCTCAGTGTCTCTTACTGGGAGCAGGCAGACAGCCTGAGAGGAGACATACACTCAGATTCTTACACGCTGCTGTAAATGAGTACTGTTTTTTCTTTGGAGGCCTGGGCAGTAGGTCTGACCTCCTGTTAGTCAGGAACGTCTTATGTTTAGTTTGTGTCCAGACGGGCTAGGATTTTTTATGTGTTATGTGTTTTTTCTTGGAAAATAAAACTAGCAGCGTCTAGTTACACTAAAACCCTGGACTTGTGATCTGTTTCCTACGCTGCTGTGTGTTAAGAGGTGCCCTAGAAAGATCTTGAACATATCACAACAAGCGAAAAAAATATTTGACGCAACAGCATATAAAAAAAACAACTAACCACCTTCTTCAGCTCAATATAAAAATAAAAAATGTAAATAGTAAAAAAAAAAATATGAATGAATGGAGGGCATTTGACCCACTACAAGTAACTTTCCCTCACAGTGTGTCAATGAGTCATCACTGCTGCAGGGCTATATCCTCTTTGTCCTTTCAGTCAGTGAGGATGGGATGCAGTTACCTCTGCAAATATTCCTTTTTTTTTCTAAATAGTTAGAAAACAGTTAAATGTCAGATGAATTTATTTCAAAATAGTGTGTAACTGTAAAAGTTATTTTATGAAAGGTATATTACGTCTATTCGTAAGGCCGATAGATCCAATACCTGCAATTGCAGGGGAAGGTTAGGTTATGGTTAGTAGAGGGAGGGAGGGGTGGTTAGGTATTCGCAGCAACAAGGGAAGGGGCTTAAAAAGGGGAAGGTTAGGGTTAGGCTGCAGAATGGAGGGTTTGGGTTAGGGCTGTGGAAGGGGAGGGTAAGGGTAAGAAATAGGAGAAGGGTGGGGGCATGGCCTGGGCGCAGCATGGAGTAGGACGCACATCGCTTTAGCTCTGCACAGCGCATCCGTTATTTATCCTTTTTTTAGGTTCTTTGGCATTTACTTGCAGGTGCTCCTCCGGTGTGTGCCACTCACGTCTCCCTGGTGTGCTGTCATCCGTGGCTCCTCTGGCAGTTCAGCGGCTTCTGGAGTCTGCTGCTCCCTGCACATTACGCTCACTGCTGGCTGTTCTTCTCTTCGTTGGTGCCCTTCTGGATCCTGTTGCGGGGTGCCTGGCTGGCTGCTGTCTTCCTCTCGCGGTCTCCACGTTGCTGTCACCATCTTGAACGCTGTACTGTGTGTTTGGCCTGGGAGTGCTGCAGCTGCTGGATTCTGCTCTTTCCTATGCCCTGTTCTGCATCCTGCTTGTGGGCACTCTGTCTGCTGGACCTTCTCCTGGTGAGGGATTCTCCCTGAACTGTGATATCCTCAGGTCCCTGGACTTGCTCAACTGAATAGTGTGCCAAGTAACTTTTCCCGCTATTCTCCTGTTGCAGCGGCCATTTTGGGATTTGTACTGCCTTTTTTTCCTCTGCTTGGCTGGTTGTTTCTCCTGTTTCTCTGGGTCCAGTGCTTCCATGGGGAAGAGTGGCCCACCTTCTGCTGTGGAAAAGCTCCGGCAATATTCCCATCAACCAGATAAACCTACTGCCTGTTCTCCTCCTCCTACTGGAGCCTCCTCACGTACTTCTTCTCAGTCAGCAGGTCTCTCTGACATCTCTATGGCTCAATTGCTAGAGGCTTTTAATGTCACCGAAAAACGCCTCTTGTACCAGATTGCCGAGGTCAAAAGCGACACATAGCTCCTGTGCCAGGATGTACAAAAAATTCAAGAGCGTGTGAGTGAAGCGCGAGTCTCGGTTTTGGAAGATGTTACTGCCCCACTGCCTGTAGAAGTTGCTGAGCTTCAGTCACAGGTGCAGTCTGTCNGTTCCAAACTTACTGACCTGGAGGTCGCTCCAGAAGGAATAACATCCGTTTTGTTGGTTTTCCCGAGGGTTTAGAAGGCTCTAATCCGGAACAGTTCCTGGAACCCTGGCTTGTTCGGCGGTGCTCATAGTTTGAGCATGTTTGGTTTCTTTGTACTGCTCTTTTTGGGTAGTTCGTTCCTTATCCTGTTTTGCCAAAGTGATTCTCTTTATGTGGAGCGTATGATGGTGTGTTTAACTGTTTGTGTGTTGGGGTAGTATCATCACCTAGGGCCTACCTAGGGGTTTGTAATACAGGTTGCCCTGCCCGGTTTGGGCATAGCTCCGACTGCTCAAGAACGCTTCAGCTGATTTGATTATCCCTATCTGGGCCCCTTAGATTGAGNTATATATGTTTTTTCTGCCACTTAACTGATCTATTTCTTTGTTTTCTGTATGGTTTATATATGCCATAGTTTACAGCTCTTATTTAGGCATTTCTGCTGTCACATGTCTGGATGGTGTGTATATCCTGTTTGCTTATCTGTATCTCCCTAAATATGTCCTCTCCTTATCTGCACTGATTTTTTTGGTTTCTATTTTTCTATGTGTTCCTGATTGTTGGGGTGGGGTGGTGGGAGGGGGGTGACTGTTTTTTCTTTC
Organism: Platyplectrum ornatum; assembly: GCA_016617825.1. Lineage (NCBI taxonomy): Eukaryota > Metazoa > Chordata > Amphibia > Anura > Limnodynastidae > Platyplectrum > Platyplectrum ornatum. Next base: position 20,162 of record JABWIB010006519.1, read on the forward strand.
TGTTTGTATCCAAAAAAACATAATTTGGGCCAGGACTGCTGATTGGTGATTCCCGGTCACTTACCTGCACTTATCTTTGGTGATTGCATATTTGTTCTGCCTCCTCCTGCTTGTCGCTCCCTACGGATTCCCCTGATTCCTTCTCACACCGGTCATGGAGCTCCGCCTGCACGGTCATCCCTTGGAGGTGTGCCTGTCTGTGGCCTCTGGCGCCAGACTCCTTGGCTATTCCCTGAAAGATAAAACTAGTAGTACAGCGCTATTGTATATAACTGAATGGCCGATACATAGACACGTGTAGGCAAGCTGTATATCTAAAATACTTTACTGAATATACTAAAACATTACATCAAATAACATAATCCATAAAAAGAAAAAAAAACAAGAATCTTGAAGTATTCCCTGCTTGAAAAAGTGCTAATTGCACGAAACGCATTGCAGGAGACCATTTGGAGTGTCTTTGAGAGACTAACTGTTTTTAACTTATTTCATTGAGGGAATACTTCAAGATTCTCCAACTAAGAGATTTGCCATTCACAATAAGAACTGAGACCGTGGGGAGAACATCTGAAGGAACACACGAGGAGAGAGATCACATGCGGCAGGGTTGAAGCGCTCCACTGGAATACACAGCCGCTATCCCAGCGGTAAGGAGCTGCTCCCCAGCCCACTCCAATCCAAGTGTAGAGGAGAACAGACGGCAAGGAACTGTTCCCCGGTCCACTCCAGTTCACGTGCAGAGGAGAACAGACGACAAGGAGTTGCTCCCCGGTCCACTCCAATCCACGTGCAGAGAGCAAGAGACCGGAGGAATTATAACATCATTATCTGCCTGGTGTATGCTCCTACTGACCCCTGGGACATTACTTGGCATAAGAAGGTCCCCATAGATCATCGAGAGGGACCTGGAGAATGACAACGTTGTAGAATTGGGAGATTAAAAGTTCCACTAACCGGTAATCTGAAACCCATTCCCTCATACTAATATATTTGTCTCATTAATGCGGTACCGCATATTGACGTTGTAAGGAATAAGACACTCCAATACGAATAGTCACAGAGCTCTGTGCCGTTTATTTATTTATTCTTGTTTTTTTATTGTTATGGATTATATTATTTGATGTAATGTTTTAGTATATTCAGTAAAGTATTTTTGATATACCACTTGCCTACACGTGTCTATGTATCGGCCATTCAGTTTTATACAATAGCCCTGTACTACTAGTTTTATCTTTCAGTTTTTAGAGTTTGTTATAGAGACTTTACCAGGTCTCTCAGTACAAGCAGCTTGTAGATCTCACGTTTCAGCAGCGCTGGTAAGGGATTATATAGTTCCACAGTGTGTTCTCTCCTTGGCTATTCCCGACTCACACAGCGGACCTGCACTCGTCCTTGGTGGTTGGAGATTCGCTCTGCCTTTTTCTGCGACTACCCACTCATCAATCCAGACGGATTCTCCTGTTTTCTTCTCACGCCAGTCTGGNAGCCCCACCTGCACGGTCATCCCTTGGAGGAGTGTCTGTCTGTGGCCGCAGCAGCCGCACCGGGAACAACACTGTTCATATCTGCATTACCCCTCGCAGGGTGTCCTGTGGTTACTGGAGGGGCCCTCTCTTCCTTCTGCGGCCTGGTATTCTGTTTGTCCGTTGTGTTGATTACACTTCTGTTGGTTCTCTTGATTTGTATATTTGTGTTAATTCTATAATGCTGTAACTGCTATCTATCAGGTGCGCTTCCCCCCACGTCTTAACTGCTCTAACCCCATTACTGTATNGTAGCCTCGGCTGTCTGCCATGGCTTCCTCCCCTTGCGGGAAATTTGCCATGGATAAATTTACTGACCAGTCTAAAAACTCCCGCCGCCCATCCAATGCCATGCTACCTAAGCTCACTAAACAGAAACCGGTGGCCGCTAAACCCAATGTATCCCCCTCCTCCCCCCATTCAGATGCTGACCTTTCAATGAAGGTTGATTCGGCCCCGCGCCCATCACACACGGTCTCTGATCTCACCGGCTAGCGAAATTTCTAAAATCCTCCTGCCCCAAATTGATAAGAAAATTGATTGCCTCCAGTTGATTTTTGATGCAGCCATTACTAAAATCGATTCTAATACCACCAGAATCACTGCCCTGGAGTCCCGATCAAGTGATAATGAGGATCAACTCCACTCCTTACAAACCACAGTTGACCAGCAGGTCTCCACTATTCAAAACCTGACCGCCAAGGTGGACGACCTGGAGAACCGGCATCGCCGGAATAATTGAATGGGCCCTGATTTACCTCACTGTATTAAGTGTTGGACCTCTCTGATGCTTTACCCGACATACTAATTGAACGGGCCCATAGGCTGGGGCCGGAGAAGGAGGGTCTGACCAGAAAATCAAGGCCGGTGATAGCTAAATTTCTAATTTTCATCACAAGGAGTCCTTCCTGGCAGCATACCGTAAACGGGCGCAGCTGATCATTGCCGGTTCCCGAATCATGATATTTCAGGACTACTCAGTCCTAGTATCCCAAAAACGCAAAGCGTTTTCTTCCATATGTAGCCAGTTGCACGACCATAATGTTCGGTTTGCACTTTTGTACCCCGCCCAGCTCCGTATCACTGTTAACGGGCACTCTGAAATTCTAAACACTCTGGCTGCCGCCAAAGCATATATGATACTTCCTTCTCCGGCTCCGGTGGAAGCAGAGGCTGATTAATTGTGTAATTGTCTGCTGTTTGGGGGAAATATGCCGGTTTGTTCTACAACACAAATGTTTTTGTCTTGTACGTCCATGGTTTTGGGTTTTCTGTGGTCCTCTGGGGAAGTTACCCTATGAGGATCCGGTTTAGTTTGGTTAAGGTTAATATTCAGAAAATGTTAGTCACACTTTTTACGCATTGTCACATGGGTCTTGCCTCCTCAATGTTATTTGTGTCCAGCTTAGTAAACAGCCCCTCCTGCATACCTCAAATGTCTGTTCTCATGGTATTTATTGAATATGGCTCCTCGGTCTGCTCCCTGCACACATCTCCTGAGCCCGATACATGGCCTCCCTAGCCTAATCCAACCCAGCAACCTCACGTAACCTTGGGTTTTAAGCTGGTGTCATGAAACATGGAGGGCCTTAACACCCCTATCAAGCGCAAGCGAGTGCTGACACACCTTAAATCTATGGCCCCTGACATTATCTCCCTGCAGGAAACCCATTGGAGGGGGGATTCCTTGCTGAAAGTGCCCTGGATAGCAGAAAGCATCTCCTCCACGTATCACTCCAAATCTAGAGGGGTGGGTATCATCCTCTGCAAGCGCGTGAACTATACATATGACCAGCCCATTGTGGACCCGGACGGCTGGTTTAATATTTTAGACATCACAATACCGGGGACCAAGTATACTCTATTCAACGTCTACGCTCCCAATTCTCAGTCGGCACCCTTCTTCTCCCATTTGCTNCAGCTCCTAGCGAGTCACGTCAATGGCTACATGGTTCTGGGGGGGCGACTTTAACTTGGTACAGGACCCCACATTTGACAGAACCCCCAGTAGTGGTCTGCGGGATATCTTCGGGTGGAGGGCTCTCCAGTCAATTACCGCCACCCTTCAACTTACAGATCCGTGGCGCCTGTTGAACCAGGGCGACCGCTCATACACCTTCCAATCCTCTGTGCACTGCTCTCTCTCTCCCGTATCGGTTGTGGCANTTTCCCATACACCTATCTACCTCCCCTGAGTTCGTCTCTCACTTGAACTCCAGCTGGCTTAACTTCATTGATGACAATATAGAACACTGGGACACGCCAGTGATCTTCTGGAGCACATATAAAGCGGTCTTCCATGGACAAATTATCAATTTTGTTGCTCGCCGGTGCAGGGAAGCGGACTCACAGCGCTTATCATTGCAGGGGGCGGTGGGGGATGCGTTCAGGACATACAGTAGTAACCCCTCTCCTGCATCTCAGGAGGAATACCTTCAAGCTAGAAAACTGGATTTTCTCCTGACACAAGCTTGCCAGCCTTTAGATTTTACCAGGCACAGGTTCTATGTGGGGTAACAAAGCCGGTCGCTTACTTGTGTCCCTGGTACGTGCTAAGCGCGGGAAGAATATAATCACTGCCATTAAGCATCCAACCTCCTCGTCTTCAGTGACTGACGTGACTGAGATCACCAAATTATTTGAAGATTATTATAAAGACCTGTATAGCTCGTGCCCCATCGACACGGCTATGCAAGCTCATGTCCTCGCAAAAGCCCAGTTGCCCCGACTCTCCCCGGACCAACAGTGCATGCTAGACGGCGATATCACTGCTGAAGAAATCGATTTAGCCATTCGACGACTGAAATTCGGTAAAGCGCCAGGTCCAGGCGGGTTGTCCCCTGACTACTATAATATATTGCTGCCACACATTGTCCCTGCGCTGCTGGAACTTTACCGCCACCTGCACTGTGACGCTCCCGACTTTAGCGACTTCACAGCCGCCCACACTATACTTCTCCCGAAGCCAGACAGGGACCCACAACTCCTCTCTTCCTACCGCCCTATCACATTGTTAAACTGTGACTTTGAAATATTGCCATCCATCCTTGCCACCAGACTGCAGGTTTTGATGCCCGAAATGGTCACACATCACCAACTGGGTTTCCTGAAAGGTCGACACTCGGTTAAGGGAGTTTGTGCTGCTGTGGCTGCATTGTTGGTGTCTGAGTCTGACCCAGGCACGGATAATGTTTTGCTAAGTCTAGACACCAACAAGGCCTTCGACACAGTGTTGTGGCCCCACCTATTCCGGTCGCTGATGGCGAGGGGTATTGGAGGAGACTTTTTGTCCCTGCTGGGATTCTTTTCCCAGAAGCCATCTACCCACCTATTGATTAATGGCTCCCGCAGCGAACGGATATACACGTATAGGGGCACCCGCCAGGGTTGCCCCCTGTCTCCCTTTCTGTTNAACCTGGCGCTGGACCCTCTTATTCGGAATCTGGAGCAGTGGCGAGCATTTAGGGGTATCTCCGTGGGCTCATATGAATTAAAATTGTTTGCTTTTGCAGATGATATCTTATTATACATCTCCAACCCCCGGGAAATCCTGGTCCCCCTTCTTAAGAAATTGGAGGTTTTTGGGTCCGTGNCTGGCTTCACTGTATATGTAGAAAAAACAACTGCGTTATATTTGTGCCGGGGGGGTCAGGGTCCCATGCTGGGGCGGGCATATCCCTGTGAAGTGGGCTGCCCAGTGCTTTAAATATCTCGGAATCTGGATTCCGTCACACAGCATCTCAAATCTACTCCATCAACATATCCGCCTGCATAACTCATTTGGAATTGGCCACCTGGAAAAACATACCTATAACCTTTTCGGGAAGGGCGCACTTGCTGAAAATGATCGCTTTCCCCAAGTTGCTTCACTTCAGGTCCTCCCCTTCCTCCTGACCAAACGGGATAAGAGAGAGGTGCACAGGATTTTTAGGCTCTTGCTGTGGAGGGGGAAGGGCCCCGGATCAGTCTCATTAAACTTATCCAAACCCAAGAAAATGGGGGCCTCAATGTCCCTGAAGTGTGTCGTTATAACAGGGCCTCAGTGCTGCGACACCTTAGAGACTGGCTACATGGGTGTTAGGACTCACTGTAGCACAAGTGAATCTGTCTAGTAGCAGCCACAGATAAAGAGACTCAAGGACAGGTAGCTACCAACCCGGGCGCGGAGTCTAACCGAGGGCTGGACTTCACCCTTGCCCCTAATGGTGGGGATGGCCTTGCTTGCTGCGAACCCAGCGGCAGGTCGCGGCCCGGGAAGCAACCCCTTGAACCTTGAGACGGGACAGAGGTAGAGGAGAGCGGACTGACAAGACAAACAAACAAGAAACATAAAACTGGAGACTGCAAGATGGAAACCGCAGACACCAGGAGAACCACAGAGTGGAAACACTGGACAAAGTCCGGAGCCGGTGGGAGAAAAAGAGAGGGGGAGAGAGAGAGAGAGAGACTGGGCAGAGTAAAGGGCAGAGTGAAAAGAGATGGAGAAAGGGCAGACTGGAACAGGGAGGAGAACAAGGGAAGGGGAGACCAGGAACAGGGGAAAGAGAAGGCAGGCAGGCGGGACCAAGAGCAGGAGACCAGGGGCAGGGAAGGCAGGAGAGATAACAGCTGACGTTCAATACAACACCAAACAGCAGACTGCAGAGACGCTATAACCGGCAAGTGCAGCATGCACCTGCCGGTCTATTTACCAGGGAGCCAGCCAATCCAAGGTCTGCTGCTAGACCAGCCCCTCCCCTATAATTGGTAAGTACTGAGACAGCTGAGACAGGAACAGGATAAACAGGTGCTGTGAGAGGGAGTGCCCTAGCTGCCTGGCAACCAGGACATGTGCTCACTGACCACCAATTACAGGAGAGCTTCCACTGACAGCAGACACTGCTGGAAGACCCCTCACTGACAGTTAGATGATCGCAGCAGCTTCTGACCATGGCTGCCACGATCGGGAATCCTAACAATGGGTCCTCCATTTACAAGGACGTAGCGATGGAGAGCCCTTTCTCCCTGGGGGCAACCTGGGGGCAACCTGGTGGCTTACTTACACGCGACTGATGATCGGCTTTCAGCTGACCTGTGTTCACATCCACTACTGGCCCCTGTGCGCAAGCTATGGTCTATACTCTGCCGACAGCGAGGACTCTCCCCGCATGCATCCCTGCACCTCATGTTCGGCAACAACCCAAGCTTTCCCGGCGGGGTGTCTACCCAGGCCTTCGGGAAATGGACAGTCGAGGGAATAGTGTCTCTCCGCCACATCACGTGCAGACTACGGCATAGACTGCTCACGTTCAGGGAACCGATAAATGCCCGTCACTCGCTGGGGATCAATTAGCCTTCCTGCAGGCCCGCCATTATGGGAACCAGGTCACTTCGGCCTTTACGGATGCCGACTGAAGCAACCCACTTGACTCCCTTTTAGCCAGTACCCCCCCAACAGCCAAAGCCATCTCACACCATTATAAATTCCTAAACGAACCTCTGGATTACTCAAACCAGACGTCAGGCCTTATGGCGTGGACCCAGGCCTTCCCAGACGTCACTTCGACTGACCTGCTGAAAACCTCATATCGCTCCACTCGCCTCATTCCCTCCAGTGTTAACACAAAAATATTGTCTTCGCCCAATTGCCTCTGATGCCGCGGTGCGAATGCTGATTTGTTTCATTGCCAGTGGGGCTGCCCTGTGATACGCCTATTTTGGTTAGCTGTCAAACGATTTGCGGAAGTCTGTCTTATCAATCCCCCCACAGGAATGTGGCAAATATTCCACCACGGATCTTCTCCTCCTGATTGTTAGCGCCACGGCTCGCAAAACTATTTTACACAAATGGTTAGACTCTACACCACCCCATTTGGCTTTGTTTCATAAGAAATAAATATTATACAGACTAAAGATGAATAACCTTTCTGATAAATAGATATAAGATCTACACACCTAGCAATTTCAATATTACCGATACTGACAGCATACATGAGATCATCAAGGTCATCAACATAAACTGTTCATCATTTCAATTTTCACGCATTCCGATGTGTGCATAATATTGATAAATACTGTTTGTGCCATATTATCCCTTGTATTCACAGGAAGCACCAAAAGTGCTTAATATCAATACCATGTTGATAATGTTGGATTCCACCCGGACCCCACTTCTGCAAGTGTAGTACAGTACATATTGGATAAGACAGGAGTCCAGTGTTAACGTTGCACAGGTTGTTTTAATCAATTTCTATGTATTCATGTCAAGGTTGCGGAATATAACATAAAAAAGACATGTCAGATAATATAAACATTCAATGAAAATAGAATTTCTAAAGCCGGTTGAAATATATTCAACGTGATGATAAAACACTGCTTCAACCATGATTTGCCAAATCATTTCCAGTGGTAAACTGGTAATATACCGAATCAGTAAGACAGACTACTCTTACTATTATTTTACTTATCTTAGCTGTTTAGCTATTCCCTTAAGACCAAGTATCCAATTCAACACACCAACTCTCTTTGGTACTGGCTACAGTGCTACTACCTGCATTTCTCATTTCCATACCTCAAAGGATGGGTTACCTTCCCATTATTTTGGTTTCCTACTCTCAGGTACTCACATGGCTTCTTCAACCTTGCTGTTTCAATGGTTGTTACCAGGGGTCAATAACCTTCAGTGAGTCTGCAATAAGTCGCCCAGAATATTCAGTGAAAACTAGACTCTTGGTAAGACTTAAATTTAGAAGTGGTGGTATGGACATTTAGAAGTGGTGGTATGGACATTTAGAAGTGGCGGTATGGAAACACAGAAGTCAATGGAGATTTGTAGTTTTTCGATTACAAGTGCCNGTATGGCATACCCCCGTATACACCCCCACTTCGAGCCCTGCCCTAATGGAAAAAATTTCCTCAAAGTCATTACAAATTGAGTTTGCCCAAGTGGATTCAAACCATATACAGGTTTGTTCACACAAGTCACCCAGAATATTATTCTCCAGGGAACAACAGAACTGTANAAGACCTTTGTATCTTAGGCACTGCAATAGGCTTCAATACCTACAGTCAGGTTCATAAATATTGGGACATCGGCACAATTATTATAACTTGGGCTCTATACGCCACCACAATGGATTTGAAATAAAACAAACAAGATGTGCTTTAACTGCACTTAATTTAACTAAGATTTAATTTGAGGGGATTTACATCCAAATCAGATAAACAGTTGTAGGAATTACAACAAATCCTATATATGCCTCCCACTTTTTATGGGAACAAAAGTAATGGGACTATCCACTCTATCTCATGGACAGATGTGGGTTATTCCCTTATTATTTCATCATCATTAAAACAGTAAAAGGTCTGGAGTTGATACTAGCTGTGACATTTGCATTGTTGCTGTCAAGTCTCAATATGAGATCCAAAGAGGTAAAGACTATCAGTGAAGCAAGCCATCATTAGGCTGAAAATCAAAACAAACAAATGTTTTTGGTATATCAGAAATATAAAAAAAACATAAGGTGGCCAAGTCAACACCAAAAAACAGGAAAAAACACGGAAAACAACTTGGTGTGCTGTGTGATGTATTTCACTTCCCAAAAACATTCTCCAGTATGTAAAATGAAACTGAGAAGTCAAATCTGATTGTTTGCTATGGGGAACATCCCAACTTTTCAATTCTC
>JABWIB010006520.1:11521-25145 GCA_016617825.1 Platyplectrum ornatum
CCACCAGGACTACAAGGTTTTTACATAGATGCCCTTTGTTCAATTGGACTCTGACCTAGGTTCTTTGAAACTGCAGATGCAGGTTACAATGTTGCTTCTGTTTGCATCTTTCATGGTTTACATACAAATTAGATTTTAAAGCAAATTAAATGTGTAAGAGTTTGTTTACTTGATANTTATTGGTTTCTTAATTATAACTTAAGTTTTCTTCTTTTTCTTATGCAGGGACATGAGCCCAAGGAACCTGAACAGCTAAGGAAGTTGTTTATTGGTGGCCTGAGCTTTGAAACTACAGATGACAGCCTGAGGGAACACTTTGAACAATGGGGAAAGCTCACAGATTGTGTAGTGAGTTATCATTGACTTTATTTTTTCATCTTTATTTTTCCACTTTAATGTACATGGCAATAACACACAATAACTCAAGAGGGATAACATGAACAAGGGGTGCATACATCATACACAATATAGGCAGTAGCAATAGAACTGTAACACTGCTTGGAGGAAGGGGTATGGGAAATGAGCGANTGGGGGTTGGGAGGGAAGCTGCCAGGTTGCATCAATGACATCTTATTGTTTGTTTAAANGTTGTTAGTTTTAGCAAGCTTTCAGTTGAGTTGTGCCTTTAGGACTCTAATGGTGAGGAAATCCCAATGTGTAAAGGGATGGCATCCTATTGCAGTATACACGCTTTTTTTTGGTCCAGATCTCTGCAGTGCAGCACATTACTAGTGTATTTTTATGTGTTTCCTCGCTATAGATAGGTATCTGTGGTCATCCACAGTTTCATTGAATAGTTTTTCATAATGTCATCTTTGACACAATTCTAGATGAGTGTGATCCTTGGTGCAAGTAACCATGCCTTTGTACATATTTGAAAAGGAGTTCCTTATTTAGTTGAGTGCAAGTGTCTTGTTTCATTTGTCTCTGCATAACTTTTGCCTATTGGCTCTATTAAACCAAGCTTGGTTATTGCAGTGTCTATGAAATGCTAGTAAAGTGTGCCAACTTCTACCCAGTGACCTCAGTTTTTCCAGTGGAAGATGCTGAACATTCCTATATCAAATAGCCTTGCTGAGTGGGTTGTTAAAATGGGATATGCTTGCACCTTATCTTAAATATAGGACAGGACTGCATATAGCAATCGCCAATCTCATCTAGTATGGCCATTCATTCAGTAAGTTGTTGTTGTATTAATAACTATTGCCACATCGATGTTTAAAAATACCTTTATTTTCAGGTTATGCGAGACCCGCAGACAAAGCGATCCAGAGGCTTTGGTTTTGTGACATATTCTTGTGTGGAAGAGGTTGATGCTGCCATGTCTGCTCGGCCACACAAAGTAGATGGTCGTGTTGTTGAGCCCAAGAGAGCAGTTTCTCGAGAGGTAAGGTGTTTTGTGGTGTCTTTCTCCCTGTCATTTTGTTGGTTTTTTGTTTTGCTTTGGTTGTTAATTGTTAGTTCTGTTTTCATAGGATTCAGTCAGACCTGGTGCGCATCTCACTGTTAAGAAAATCTTTGTGGGTGGCATTAAGGAAGACACAGAAGAGTACCATTTACGAGATTATTTTGAGACTTATGGAAAAATTGAAACAATTGAAGTTATGGAAGACCGTCAGAATGGAAAGAAAAGGGGCTTCGCTTTTGTTACCTTTGATGATCATGACACAGTTGATAAGATTGTTGGTGAGTATTTTTATTTTTCTAGGTGCATCTGCTCTTGTTACTGCTGGTGATCTCACTACTAACACTTAAGAGATCTCTCTAAANACTTTTATCTGTCTATAGTTGCTAAATCAATTGAAATAGTGCTCCCGAAGATAACAATACCATAAACAGGTTTATACATAGGTGGATTCAGAAATTCCAGTAGGGAATACTAGAGCAAGAAATGCCATGTGGATGACAAAAATGGCATGTTACAGTACTTTGTTTTTATGTTTTGGCAACTTTTGTCTNTTATAAAACCATTTTGTNTTCTAGTTCAGAAATACCACACAATTAATGATCACAATTGTGAAGTGAAAAAAGCNCTCTCAAAACAAGAGATGCAGACAGCCAGCTCCCAGAGAGGTAAGCATCTTTATTATAACTTATTGTATGTTCTTGGGTCAGTTGTGTATTGGGTAGACCCTAAACTGATGTGGTTTTTGGTTTTATTTTCCTAGGTCGTGGAGGAGGAAGCAACTTCATGGGTAGAGGTGGAAATTATGGAAGCGGTGGTGGGAACTTTGGCAGAGGTGGTGGTGGCAGCAGTGGAGGCTTCAGTAACCGAGGAGGTATGGCTGTTTGTATCGATAGCCTTTTCATTTGGTAGAAGCAAGTTTTTGGTTTTCTATTTGTAATGTGAAAAACATTTCTTGCAGGTGGTTATGGTGGTGGCCGAGGGGGCTATGGCGGAGGCGGTGGAGATGGATACAATGGATTTGGTGGAGATGGTACGTTGTGGGTGTCTGCTNCTTTGATATTCCATGATCTTGTAAGACTTGATCAACATGTGTTTAATATATTTTATACACTTTCTTTTTAGGAGGTGGAAACTATGGTGGCGGCCCTGGTGGTTATGGTGGCAGAGGTTATGGAGGTAGCCCAGGCTATGGAAACCAAGGTGGCGGATATGGNGGAGGCGGTAGTAGTTCTGGTTATGACGGCTACAATGAGGGCGGCAACTTTGGTGGCGGTAAGTTTTGATTTATTTTCATCAAAATGCTTGTCCCAGCAGTTGCCTGCAAACTACAAGTGTTGGGTGGTTGTTTATAACTTTGTTGTGCCAATGTTAATAATATNTGAAATTGCAGGTAACTATAACGACTTTGGAAACTATGGAGGTCAACAGCAGTCTAGTTATGGTCCCATGAAAGGCGGTGGAGGCAGCTTCAGTGGAAGAAGCTCTGGAAGTGGCAGCGGCCCCTACGGTGGTGAGTATTGGTCTTGCTCTACGATTAGGTTTGAGTAGAACCATTTTTGGTTTTCAAAACTAATACAACTTCCTTTCAGGTGGCTACGGATCTGGTGGTGGTGGAGGTGGTAGCTACGGCAGCAGAAGGTTTTGAGACTACAACAGATAAAGGTATACNTACTTTGGATTATCTTTCGTTTTTGTGCTAATCAGTCTTGGCTGAAGAATCACTTGAGTAATAACCTTCTTGTCCTATATCATTCAACAGGCTACAGTTCTTAGCAAGAGAGCGAGGAGTTGTCAGGAAAGCTGCAGGTTACTTTGAGACAGTCGTCCATGTGAATTAGAGGAACTGTAAAAATCTACTACAGGAGCAGCGAGGATCCATAGTCAGAAAAGTTACCGCAGCTTATTCAGGAGGCATTTCTTGTTCAGGACTGTAATAGCCACAGTTTGTGATCAGTGCAGCTGATGATTAATACAATGTAGTGTCAATTAGATGTACATTCCTGAGGTCTTTTTATCTGTTGTAGTTTTTCTCCCATTTCCCCATTACATCAGGTATATTGCCCTGTAAATTGTGCTAGTGATACCAGGAATAAAGAATTAAGGAATTTTTAACTTTTAAAACAATTTTGTGTAGTAAAGTGTTTATTCACTTATCAGGGCACAAAATATTGCTCAATAATAAACATTCATTTTTTATTCATGAGTTAGTGTCAGATTATTAAAACTCAGATGTGTGCTGGGTAGTCTTTACAGGTGTAAGCTCAGCGTGGGCTATTGGCAGTGGTACTTCAATACGTAACGGCCTGGCCTACTGCAACCTCTAAAGTAGCTTTAAACTTGTCTCATATTGTGTTCTGAGACTTGTTCTTATCCTGAATATCCCCCTGTGTCCAGTGTGGTCTAAATACTGGAGCTTGACATCCACNAAGCACAACCTAGTAGCCTCAGATGCCACTCAACATTTTTCAAAACATTTTTCAAGTTTATGTTGTAAAATAAGTGTGCCATTTTGTATGAATTAGTCCACAGTAGTCTTTTGTTGCTGTACCTGAAGTTGATACTATGATGGATGTATTGGCAAAATTATGTGTATTGGGTTTAGTGTTTGAATTTCTGCTGTATCTTTAGTTAAACACCCTTGCAAAGGTTACATAGCCAGATAACTTTGCATAATCTTTAAGTTAATTGGTAGATACTTTTTTTGTACCAGTTGATCATTTTTTTTCCCCTAATAAACTGGCTGATATCTGTAAGCTTGCCTCAATTTATTTGAACACCACATTCTTCCTTGCAGAGGACTCTAGTGGCTACTAATATTTAGGACACTATGCAAGCCGAACAATGTTTCCTATGTGCCACCACAAATAACAGGAGTGTTGTACTATCATGTTCTAAACACATAATTGTACTATACGATTACACTTTTCCCTCTGTTATTGCAGCNTTATGGGATAATCCACTTAATATAAAAGGTGCAGTTCAAAGGCTTAAACTTCCATTGTTTTTAAATGTTTAATAGGATGTCAGACTTGTGCTGTCGTTCCCATTTGCAATTTTCAGAAATAGATTTAAGACATGACATTTCGGTAAGTTATAANAGCTACCAGTTTGCAGTTACATACAATGCTTCTTTCTCTTATTTTTGGTGGCACCTTTTATAAATCGCCCTAAATTTTTAGTAGCCTGTTGAGGAAAGCTTATAGATGACATTTTAGTTTTTTTTTTTAAAATATTTCGGTAGCTTCAACTTCTTCAATTCTCCTTACTCCAGCTTGAAAGATTGCTTTCCCTGTTCTAATCTCTCTATAAAAGACCAGTAGTTACCAGAAGGTGACCAGTGCAAACCTATTTTAGGTGGGTTGGCCTATGGATGTCTAATCGGGTACTGGTGCTGGCCAAGTTTTGGGTGGCACAACCATGTGACTACAACTTGGTGTACCATTACCAAGTATTAAGTTACCAGTCTATAGGACAGAAGCGTTCTGGATCTTGTAAGTAGACTGAGATCCTACATAAAACCAAACTGCCCAGCGTAAAATTTATTAGAAATCTGGTGCTGATCATATTCCCTAATGTATGAAACGCNGTGGTAGGACTGCATGTTTCAGATCGTGTTACTGAATATATAAATAGAACATGATGCTTCATTNAAATATCCTCGGGTGAAAAAATGCTGCTTAACTAGTCAAAGTATTGGACTGTACATAGGGCTTGGAGGGGGTGTTGTCCACGCTATATTACTGCGGGGCTGTAGTCTCTTGGATATACAATATATTAAAACAAAATCTTCTGATCTATAGTGCTTTCCAAGCGATCACTCCCGGACCATTCCTCTTGTATGCTTTGTTTTCACAGCAGCTTTCTTATTGTCACCCTTTTATCTGCTATTTGTGGGTCATACTATAAATTTGTTTCTTTTCATAGGTGAACATGTATAAATTGTGGTGCCCTATCAATAAACATCTACTTCTACTAACTGGGCTTTATCACAACTGGTCTCAATGGAGACACCTCTTAGGGCGTATTCTGACTAATGAGAAATTCAGTTTTGTGTATTTAGAAAGGATTGACTTGTTTTCAATACATTGTTAGCAATTTACGTTTGAGTTTGAATGAATAGAAAGCATGATTAGCTATTTAACCCTTAAAGATACCAGCATTTACTCTTTGACATTCTATTTGCTGTGAAATCACCCCTTTTTTCCACTGTTTTTGTATGGTGTACAATTCTGTTAACTTTTTTTTTTTTAATATGCATGTAACAGTTGAGCTAGAAATTTTTCCTTTTGAGCCCCAGCTCCCCAGCTTTTACTTTGACATCTGTAACCTACCTGTAGTAGTTCAGTAGTTCCCAAACTTTCTCACTCTGGGATTGCTGATAATCGGGACCTGGCAGTATAAGGCGCCTACACTGTAGGGATGGAAACCACGTTATCTGCATTGCCACCCCCTACGATGCAGTTTNCCATTGCCACAGCACCCTAGGGAAAGTGTTGTGGCACCCCTGGCAGCCACAGTGTGTATTGTTATGCTGCATGTAATTTTACAAATCGCAGCACAAACTTGACTTTTGTGATGCATTGAATCTTACTCCCGGAGCTTTGGAGCACAGATTTCTTGCCGAGATCTTGGACGTTTTAGATTGTTTTATGTTTTACATAAGTTGAATTTTATTATCAAAACAATAGAAATTCTTAATGTCTTTAAATTAAAAATAACGTTTACTTAANTGAATACATGTATCTACAAATGATCATTTGAGGTTTTCTCAAGCACTATTATAGGCTCCATTGTATTTCTATTGATGGCCCCAATGAAGGATATTTCATCAACTGCTTTATTTAAACATTTGCTTACACAATCTCTAGTATTTTTAGACTGTTTAGAAATGGATTTGTAGCCTATTCTTTGCAATGTGTCATTTTAATGCTAAAATTCAATGTTTCAGAATTTTTCTAAATGGAAAATGTTAAACCAGGGTAACTGCTATACAGTACAGAAGCAGAACGGGCAATGACATAGCTCCTCCGTAGCAATCTAGTAGATTTTGGTCCGTGGGTAAGCAATTGTCCCAAATGGAAGTTCTTATGATATGCAATCCATTGCCAAGTATATTCACTTTATATAAATAAAGGCCTCTATATAGTTCATGTTTGTTTGCAGATAAGTATTGTGTCTTGTACTAGAACATTTCAAGCTGTACCTGTTTATAGACCAGTGGATTACATGAGACCTCTTTAGCACAGGACTTCTACAGCCTTTCAGTATGGACTCAGTCAGCATTATTAAAGGAGTTACAGCAGGAACAAGAGCTGCAAGTTTCCGAGAAGTGAAAGGATTTTCTATGCTGATAGTGAGGCGCTTTCCAAAGACTAGTTACAGCTGAAATAACGAAGACAGTCTAGCAAGAGTGCAACATCTTGTGGAGCCTACTAGAATGATAGCTACTACAGGTGTGACAAAAAGCCAATAGGTCTAGCAGTGAGACCTGAAAGCGAGGGCCCTAAGAATAGGTAAGGTGTGCTTTCATTCTCTACCCTTTTGAATGCAAGTAAGGTCTCAAAGTTGTACTAACTTGGCTCTCATTTCACAGGGTCCTGGTGTGCAATGACGGAGAGCAGTGAAGAAGCTTGAACTGACCTGACCTCGCATTATTGCTGAGAAGTAAGTGATTNGAGTACTGAATACAAGAACTATACTATAACTAGACATTTAAACTTTCCATAGCAACAGTATAAGTGCATTGACACCACTTGTTACATTTACTGATGTCATATGATGTATGTGTTTGTAAATGTATAATTGGGGTGNAATACAATTATATTTTTTAGTTGCAGAAATTGCTTCATAATTTTGCTTGTAGGCAACATGACAGGTTGTGTTTGTTTTCTTTTAGCTGTTGTGGCTGGCAGTGATAAACTGAAGTATCGTCTCTGCAGTTACCTATATTTGGTTAAAACTACTTTTCTACTGATGAGTTGTAGTTGTTCCAGCACCTACTGCTCTACATTTTCTTTTATACTAAAAGGTTAGTTATTGTCTATCATTAAAGGTTCTTAAATAAACAGCTCAGAGGGGAGGGCTCTTGTTTTGTATGAATGGTTACAGAACATGCAATTCAATATCAGAGCTGAATGTGTGGCAATGTTTTTGCATGCCTTGTACTTTATTGAACAGAACAGCAGTTTGTGACCAGATCAAAAGAGCCTAAGGTCCTCTGATACCCTGTTCACATAGAGGGCTATTACCCGTGTAATTNAGTCAACTACCCGGGTAGTGCGCTCANTGTGAACGTNGCTAAATTTACTACTAACTACCCTGGTTCAGTGTGAACAGTGTTGACCAGGGTAGTTTGAATTACCAGGGTAATTCAGATCCACAGCTAACAACCCTGCTCAGATTTACCAGGGCAGTTTATGTGAACAGGGTATAAGGTATATTATACATGTTCAGCATGAACATGCCAACATTTACAAGGCTTATTTTAGTAACGTCGAAAAAAGGCTGCCCTCATTCTAAAATCCTCAGCCATTAACTAATGCTGGTATTAAGGATTCCATATGGCAGCTTAANTCAACCCTGATGAAAACCTATTTTCCTCACAATGATTGCGTATTAGGATTAGCCTATGAAAGTTCCACTTATATTTTACACAATTTGGGTAGGATCGCAGACCTGCATTTACTGCAGTCATAGCTCGTCTGCTATGGGCATTCAATGTCATTGCCATGGGCCTCATGCATGCAGGTTTNCAATAGCTGACCCACTGCATGATTACCTTGTTATTGAATTGCATGGACCTCCTGTCCTATCAAGGAAAATAGTTAGAAGTTTATATAGATCTGTGTTGGAAAGGTCTTGAGTAAATGGGCTGAAAACACCTAAAATAAGGATCTGTATTCTGTGCATTGTAATGACCATGTGTCATTTTCATATGTTTAAGACAACAAAATGTTAACCAAATGTGATAATTCTATTGTTTTCTTATAGACAACAGATGAAGCAGATGGATTTTACAGGATGTCACGNGGAAGAATAAGCAAATACACACGAGAAGCCTATATTTTTTTTAGCAGTCAATCAAAATGTCCCTCTGGGTTTATAATGCAGACTCAGGCTCACNCTTGACACACTCACACTATCATTGCCTTTCATTAAGAAGTTCCACCGGAAGCTGCCTTGTGTAATAATCCAGTGCATTCCCAACTTATGTCCATTAATGTCATACAGAATATTCCAGTGTTAGACACATGGAGACTCTTTAAACCTTACATGCAGTCAAATATTGCCGTAATAATAGAATTCTTGAGCAAAGTTATAGGATTTGAAGTGCATTTTAAGGTATTTAAGTTTATGGGTAAGAATTGTCTTTCCCAATCAGTCTAATTTATTGAAGCATTTTGTTTACGTTTTGTACTGTGGCCCCTTGTATAAGGAGCCTGTTCATTTTTAATAAATAAAGATTGCAAAGATCTACTTGGGTTAGTGAAGCTTCGCTATTCTGCTCTCACTACACTTATTCGCCACAGAGGTGCTTTTTAGATACAAGTGAATTTCAATGGTTACTGATCNGCCAGACAGATCACTTATATCTATCCACCTCTATTTTATTTTCTAAGACATCAGCTGAGCACATAGTGAATGAATGTGACTATTTGCACTGGGGGCAGATTACATGTAAATCACAGTTGGATTTTCATGCAGTGTATTTGGGGGATGTTACATTATCAAGCAAATGCTCACCTGCTGCTATTGTCATGGGGAGTGTAAGGATACTTTATACAAAGCATTAAGTTGGCCACTCAATTATCACTCAATAGTGTGTGTGTATGGACATTTTTGGTGATAAAACGCTCGGCCATGATTATCTACATGGAATTTTTTGACCAGTGTCNGCACCATAGTCATGAGTTAAATTTGTCATTTTCAGGATTTTGTGAAATTGTAGTTAAGAAATGGAAGACTAAAAATTTTTATATAAATAAAGGTAGTAGTATATCCTCATGAAATAAGATATAAAAAGAAGGGTCTGATGTTCAGGGTGATTCCTACAAAGAAGCCAAAACAAATACTAATAAATGTGTTAAAGCAAAACCTAATGCTCTTTGGAGACGCAGGGTTAAGGCACATCATTAGACTGTGCTGTATAAGGGGGTCAAATATGAATGTGCTGCATACACAACACTGCCTAAGGATTCTGGGCAAGTATGGCATGTAGTTTTATGGGCATNGAGCAGAAATGTAGTTTCATGATTGTATGTGTTGTACAGTAATGTATAGTGCAAATTGTATATGGGGGGAGAAGAGTAGCAGTGTTCAATGTAAATGCTTTTAAGCACTGCAAATTATTTTTCATTGCACTTGCTGGGATACATCCTTACTGTACTCAGACTATGCCCTTCACCCTCCGGTACTCAGTTGACCTCAGCTCTGAACTGGGTGCGATGGCATGCTCCTTGTTTCTGAGCATTCGTAGTAAAATAAAAGAATATTACCGAAACATGTCACACTGGTTGGTGTATACTCACTTCTGGATACTATCTTTACAAGCAGTGCAGATGAGATCTTTTTGGACTTTCATTTTTGTTAGCCACTCTCCACCCATTTCCATACTAGGTACAATGGTACATGGGCCATGGTTATAAAAAGTTACAGCATCCAGATATATCTGTACAGTGAGCGAGTGTGGGTAGCAGCTCCATAGTGGGGGTGGGGGGGATGTAGATGAAGAAAAGGAATTAGAGAGGCCGGGTTAATGAAGAGATAAATGGCGATGGGTCCTTGGCGGATACAAAACTGACTATATATCTCTATCTACATCTATCTATATATGAGGTGGTGTAATCCTTGTGTGAAGTAACAATAACGGGATTTTGGATACAGCCTGATGAATTATTTCTCAGCAACACATGCAAATAAATATGCAAAGAAAATGATTGCGAGTGCAATAAATAGACTAGACTATGGATGAGAAGTCGATGTTTTATTAACGGTCATTGGACTAGGCTAATGAAAACATAGTATTAAAAAAAACAAATTAGAAATGGCTTAGATAAAAGAGTTTCTATAAAAAGATGTTGCAATTACAAACGTGAACACACTTATGCTCGGTGTATTACATATATTTTTTGGTACATCTGTTAACAAAATGACATTTAGATATTTATATAAATATGTATTGCAATATTTACAGTTATTTAGAAANAATTAGGAAATTGGATACTTAATGCATTGAAACGCTACATATATTCAAAGCCCCAGCTGATTCCATTATTTAGGTAAGGCCTATCCTACTGTGGTAAGGGTTTATCCCTGNCCACTCATAAATGCTACCCAGTATATGCAATAATGAAGCAAGCCCATGGCCTAAAATTTTGGTACAAACCTATGCAATCATACTTGAGCAATAGCTCGTAAAATTCCACTTATGAGTGCATGGTCCAATGAGAATGGCAATCCACATGTATACATTATACCAGCAGATTATTATTTCTATTAACCTCCTGCTGTGTGAATCCGTACACACTGTACAGATTTCTGCCTATGCCACACAGGAGACAGCTATAAAAGATAGCTAGACATACCTCTGTGCACACTACCCACATCTGTCAGATGTCGTACCATCGATGGTCGTGATTTTTTTCTTTCTATCAAACCAAACCATGATTGCGAGAGTGCCCACAATCTGCTGGTTTTGGACTAAATGATTGTGAATTGTATGATTGGACCAATCATTAGATAGGTGTGTACCTAGCTTTACAAAACNGATTTCAGACAGATAAAAGTGAACAGAACACACAAAAAAAAAGTCAAACAAATATAGATTTTTACTTAAAATGCCCATCTGTGCTTTCTGCTGGACCAGGCACATCTGGAATACCTTTCTCCATATCCTTCCAGTTAACTTATACCCCGTTCACATAAACTACCCTGGTAAATCTGTTTTTAACGAGCAGGGTTGTCAGGTGTGGATCTAATTACCCTGGTAATTAACCCTGTTCACAGAGCTGAATTACCCTGGTAATTCACAATTTACACTGCTCACAATAAACCAGGGTAGTTAGTAGTAATTTTAGCGCCGTTCACAATATGCACATTACCCTGGTAGCTCAGTCAACCCGGGAAATTCACTGAATTACCCGGGTAATAGACTTTTTTGTGAACGGGGTATTAGAGAGTTTAACACAACAAGCTCAGACAATGTTTTACATGATAAATAAACATGCCTCTTATTCCCATTTCTCACCCATACTAAGGCATTAAAGCAATCTTCAGTACAGTGGACGAGCTTAACTATGTACTTATTCTATGGATTGTGTCCATAGTTAGTATTCAGCGGAAGGAAGTGCTATAGTACAAAATGCTAGTTCTAATAGAGCTAACTAGCGTACAACCCATCATCCATGCACGTCGAAACATAGGATTTAAGGGAGGGGAGTTAAAAAAAACAAAAAAAATCTAGATTCTAGATCTCTTTCTTAATCTCAATCTTCTTTGCTTTTGGAACGAGGAAGACGTTGCCATCTTTTGTTTGCTGAAGGGAGTATTCATTTGGAGAGTATGGTTTCCCTTCCTCATCGTGGAGCTTGTTGAACACCTCCATGTACAAGGCTCCGAGCTTCTTCTTCAGAAGACGAAGGCTGCTGTTGTATTCTCCCTTCTCGGCGAGCAGCTTCTCTTTCTCGTACTTCAGCTTGTCCAAGTCGCTTTCCAGCTCCACAATGTTTTCCATTTTCCTCTTGCGGCAGTTCTGCGCGGCTACTTTGTTTTTGCCGCGTCGGCGTATATCTCTAATGAGAGCGAGCTGCTTCTCATTGAACTGGTGTTTGGACATTAGCAGATTGAAGGCGTCCACAGGAAGGTTTACAATTTTATCAACAGAGAATGGTACGTTCAGAGCCTTTGCTCTTTGCTCGTCTCTCGTGAAACGAGCTTCCTGNCGGTTTAAAGGTTTGTCTTTGGTAAACGGAGACTTGCTCTGGCCGGGGCTCGCCGGTAGATCGCTTTCAGGGGAATTGTGAGCTTCTATATCGAAAAGCGAGTCGTGCTGTATAAAAGGCGAGAGTGAAAAGAACGTGTCCTCTGTGTGTGCCATGAGGAANTTTTCTGTGGGATTCTGTTGGGCAACCTCCGGGGTGCTCTCCAAGTCTTCCATTTCAGTGTCACTGCATCTAAAAGGAGTATCCCCGTAAATGGAGGAGTCCATTGACTGGCCAGGTGATGTTGCACAAGGGCTTGTGTTGACGGAGATCCCCGAATCGGAATCGTTATATTCTGTCGGATGGTTCCCATTAAATGCTTTGCACAACGTTAAGTCCGTAATGTCAACTGATTCATGTAAAAGTTCAGTGAGAGACTGGCCTGGATTGTCTGCCAAAGGCACATTGGTCACTTTTGGATCAACAAGGGTAAATATATCATCACAAAAAGATTCTACATTAAACGTTGCGTTTGTGTTTGTGACAGGTACATTGGTAGCAAAAGAATCTACAAAGTCATTAGAAAATACAGGGCTGGGGGTTTCAAGTGGTTTTTCCATGGTTGGTAATGGATTCTGGAACATATAGTTGTGTGACGTCTCCGTCATGGCTTCTGGGTTCGAATACATGCTCAGGTCGAGCATATTTTCAATCTGACTGCTGAGACACTGTAGGAAAAGAAGAGATAAAGACTGTTACGCATTTAATTTAAATAAGGAAGATGTCATTTTATTCATATTCATTATTTTAAAACCTTAAAAGGGAGACGCGTGTGGCTTTTCCCCATCATTAGTTGGTTGTTATGCCATTTAATGATGCATGTTGATGCTACATATGGAGCACTTTATACCATTAGCTGGATTACCATTGTCCAGGGTCACCATGAATGGTTCTACACTCAACTCTTCCTCTAGAACTTCTACTTCACTTTGTATGTGTGTATATTTTGTTATCTAATTATGTGTGCCAGTGAATGACAACTCTATCATATTTCAGAAGATTCTATTACAAGCAAAGGCAACCTTTAGACTGCAGGCGCTGTAAAACGTCATCATACATTACCAAGTATCAATTATGNCTGTGTTGCTGGTTTATGCTGGGGGTTGTAGTGCTAATGTTTGCCTATGCCTGCTCCAATATTTGATTAATATGTGTTACTTCTCAGTAGTTCTTGTAGTAAGCATAGGCAGGGGTCTTATGGGCGTTATAACACTTGTACATATGCTTGAGGAACAAG
>JABWIB010006521.1:11563-25517 GCA_016617825.1 Platyplectrum ornatum
TCAGGGTAAGGGGCTATCAATACTATCAATACTAATAATAAAAGTAATAATAACAATAGTAATAATAACAACAATAGTAATAATAATAATAATCACAATACTAATAATAATAATAGTAAAAATAATAATTGTAATATAATATTTGTAATAATAATAGCGATAGTAGTAGTAATAATAACAATAGTAGTAATAATTATAATAATAATAATAATAATAATAATAGTAATACTCATAATAATTATAATAGTGATAATAATAATAATAATAATAATAATAATAATAATATTAATAATATTGTTCTATAACACTATGCAGGTAGAACCGATATAAGATACCATTTGCGATTTCGTCTTACTTTAGTATAAAAAGGAGATATCTGATTGGTTGCTATGGATTCCAGCATAACACCAGCTTTCTAGGCAATGTTAATAAATAATCCCCTAAGTGAGGTTTAGCTAAACATTTGTACAGCTGAATCATGACTTCTCAGCTCCTAATCCTTCTGTCCTGCAGAGAGATATCTGAACGCCTTACGTATTGCTGCCTGTTCAGTGCTGGAGAGTGCATGTGTTTTAGCAGCTGTAATGTTTTTACATTTTCCTTATCTCCTGTTATCAAATGACAAAAGTCAAGTTACAGTCATTTATCAGCAGAATAAACTTTGATATCCAGGATTTATGCAAATAGAAGCATGAAAAAAAGTGTTTTTCTTTTATTTTGCAGAATCTATTCCCAGCGTTGGGATAATAATATTGTTTTATACCCTGCGTACAAGGCACCGTATCTTATAACTATATAAAAAAAAACTATGTGCAAGGTCGTGATATTCTGTAGCATGCACCAAAAACGCAGCATTACACAGTGATATAGAGTCTCTATTAAAGCAGCAATTTATTATGATGCTGAATATAAAGGAAATGATAAACTGTGCACGCATCATTGTGAAAGAATGTGCTATGCAAAGGATTAGATTAAGTTGCCGCGACTCTCGGACCTCCATCAAATTATTTTTATCCACTCAATCATTGGTCGGAATGAAAATTGTGGTGGTATGGTAAGGCAATGGATTTGTAGTTTTTTAAATACATCATTGGAAATAGTGCCGGTAAGGTATACCCCTGTATCATACCTCCCAACTGTCCCGATTTTAGCAGCACAGTCCCGCTTTTGGGCTACTACAGGGACAAACTGGCAGGAAACAGGGGCGGGGCTTTGGCACATTGGGTGGGTTTTGGGAGTGTAGGGGAGGGGCTAGACGAAGTTTGGGCGGGACATGGGGTGGGGTTTGGCCAGGGCATGGGGCTGGACATGTCTGTCCCACTCACTCCCTGGCAAATGTTGGGAGGTATGCTGTATACCCGCTTCGAGCCCCTCGGCCATCATATCATACCGGGTGGTGCATTCCTAGAACCCATTGTATAACTACAACAGCAAAAAAAGTAAAACGATTACAGGGGGCGGGGTTTGGCTGGGGCAGGGGCGGGACATGTGTGTCCCAATGTTGGGAGGTATGGATATTGACTATCCACATAGCAGATCTCCACTATTGCAAATCCCAGACCGGGTATAAACAGAACTGCTTAGCTAATCCTCTGCAGCACCTTGTACCCACCTCTACCCAGGAACTGAGGCCCAGATGTACCCTTCTTACCAGGGACGGCGATAGGGGGGGACAAGGGGGACAGCTGTGACTGGTCCCAAGCTTCAGGGAGCCCTGTTACTAGAGTTATCACTATTGATGGGGGGCATAAAAAATTGGGGTGTACCGGTGCCCCAAGATTGCTGTTGCCGGCCCTGCTTCTTATTTGTACTGCTTAACCAATAACCTGTCAGAGACATCTGAGTGGCTTAGCATGTGAAGTGAGAGCTGCCCCTAGTACTGTACTATGTAGGAGATGCACCTCACTTGAGCCTCTGAAATGGTACAAGTAGACAACACTACGTGTGGCTGGGAGAAGGTGAGAAGCCTTTGGTGTCTAGAGAATTAGCCCTGGCCCTGAAGCAGTATGGACAGATCTTGGCTTCTTTCACTGCAGACACCAGAAGCCTCAACAAGGGTTAACAGATATTATAAAAGTTCTTTTATAAGAATTCTGGAGCTTAGAACCCTGACTAGAATTTAGGAGGAGGTACAATGGTCCTAGGTTATGATGTTTAGAGCTAAGGCTAGAATGCTGGAGCAAAGTTTAGAGCTGAAGATAGGGTTCTGGAGCTTAAAGTTGAGTCCAGGTTTCTGGAATAGACACAATAGACCAGGTTGTGACTCACGGCATTAAAAAGGGCGGGGCTTGTGCAGGGGTGGGGTTGGTGGGGCTTTGGTGGAGTTGGGTGGGACCAGGGGCGGGGGCTTATGTGTCCTTCTGTCTTAGATCTGTAAGTTGGGATGTATGGCTTAAGCTGGCCATACACTATAAGATAAATCGTCCAATATAAAGAATGGATGAAAAATGAACCAATGTTTTTTGTTTCATTTTTAAGGAATTGGAAGCAGCCATACACTGTACAATAATTGTATGGGAAAAAAAAAAATAATATGCAAAGTGGATTAAATGGCAGGATTATTGTGCCCATACACTGTACAATTTTTTACCTAAAAATGATTTAAGATTGAGCAGACCATAAAATAAAAAAATCCTTTTAAATCGATTTTTGAACGATACTGGCCGATCGTTCGAAAAAATCTCTCCCATACATTGAACAATCATCCAATTTTTCGGGAAAATCGTATAGTGTATGGCCAGCTTTAGAGTTGAGTCCAATGTTCAGGATCAGGGGTGGTCGTTCAGAAGCTAGGACCAATATTTAATAAACTGTGAGATTGCTGTGAGATTAAAAAGTAGGGATGTTGCCTATAGCAACCAATCAGATTCAAGACCACATTCTCCAATATGTAAAATGAAAGTGAGAGCTAGAATTTGATTGGTTGCTATGGGCGACATCCACACTTTTCCAATCTTCCTGCAATCCCCCTGCTTAGTATATTTAGGCCGTACAGTTTATTATAATATACTTTAAGGATTACACTAATTATTCTGGAGCTGTTTCTCTGGTTCTGATTCTGAAATGAGCCCTCTATAGATGTGTAATACAGTCATGCGTGTGCACCCTGACGTAAGATAACCCTGAATACGTTTCATTTTCCATCTCTGTTCTTTTCCATGTGTCTGGCAATAGGATGAGCTTTACTGTAATGTTCTGCATTATCTGCTGTGGATTTATATCTGGTTATATCATCTCCTATGGGACACCTGCACGTGAAGTCATCCTGCTCCATTGTATTTCATCACCATAATTACACACTTTGTCATGTGTGAACACTGGCAGACGCTGCGCTTCATTCGCAGGTATTTGTGGTGTAAATGATAAGTCCACTTATGACATGATATTATCTTCAGAGATATTACCCAGGGCACTAAGTGGGGGTATGTATGGTGGTATGCCATTGATTTCATTGAATAACTAAAAGCCTCCATTCCCTACTATTTAGTAAAGAATCACTTCTAGAAATATTATGGGTCATTTCGACAGCAAATTCTTCTTCTAAATTATATTCTTCTCCCATCCCTAACTTCTGGAAGTACTGCACGGCAACATCCGGGCCTAAATTTACTAAGCAGGGAGATTGCAGTGAGATTGGAAAGTGGGGACGTGGCCCATAGAGACCAATCAGATTCAAGCTCTCTGTTTTATTTTATATACTGGAGAATGCAAGTTCAAATCTGATTGCTGGTTGCTATGGGCAACATCCCCACTTTCCAATCCCCCTGCTTAATAAATTTAGGCAATGGGAGCATGCATGCATACGGGCTGCTAGTACTTTGGCCAAAGCCTGGCTATGGACTTTTTGATGAAAAAGCTGGCTGCAGTGAAAAAGCCGGCTTCTAAACTCAATGTGAACGCTCCATTTACAAAAAGCCGGCTACTGAAAGCTGGTGTTCAGAGTCTGCTTTTTAAAAGGGGTTTTGCCCTCCTATCCGGCTTTTTCAGTCAGTGTGAACAGTACATACCGTGTTTCCCCGATAATAAGACACTGTCTTATTATTTTTTGGGGGGCAAAAATCACCATAGGGCTTATTTTCAGGGTAGGGCTTATTTAACCCCCCNAAAAAAGCTGGCTTTTTCAGCTAATCTGAACAGTCCTTTTTTCACAGCCCCTCCAATTTCCCCAGCTCTACACCCTGGCTCTTAAGTCAGCTTTTTCAAGGCTTTTAATGTGAACGGGGTATAAATTCCCTATGGCTTGATTCTAGTAAAAGGAGGGAGAAGGAGCCTGTCATTTATTCTATCTTGGAACTATGCGTTCCTCATTGTTGGACAATTCGTTGTGGTCCCGTTCACATATGGAAAGAAAAAAGGAGAATTTTCATGTGAAGTGTGTTATCGTGAATGATAATAAGAAAAGGTAATTTTCCCTTTTTGCCGACGATATGCTTTTACTTGTCTCCAACCCAACTGTGTCTTTAACTGCTATTGTTTCCCTACCAATCTGGTAGCTTTGCGGGATACTGTGTAAACGGTTCAAAAGTTGTAATCGGCACACCCATGTCACCAAGAAGTGCATATTAAGACCCTACACCGTATGTCTATTACCCCGTCTCAGAGGCGCCATATGTTACCCTGAGATACGGGTCAGTGAGAACTGCCTGAATCCCACCACTGCCTTCTTTCCTTCCAGGTATCAGAATTTGCCCTCCTACTCCTCAGCACCGTCCGCCTTCTTTCTGGATCTCCCGTCCGGGCACTCTGTCCTAATGAGTGCTCACATAGTGAAGCCCATATGTTGACGGCCCCCTGCACTGTACTTACAAGATCCCTGTCTTGTTTGTATGTGTCAGCTGGCTGGAAGCTTCCCTCACTCTTCCTTAATGGCGTCCGTTGACCTCCGGTGGTACTCGTGTCGGCTCGTCTCTCCTCGTCCACTCTCGGTATTCTCTGGCATACATCGCTCCTCCACCGACTACTCTCCCCTTGCCATATACCAGGTCTCCATTCAAGGGTGTAATACAACCAGGTAAAGCGCGGGCCCTGTTTCTCTGGATGGGAATGGAGGTCTATAGTACGGTTTACCTATACTTTACCCTCACGCTTTCACAACACGCCGATGCGCGTTTCGACCAGGAAGGTCTTTGTCAAGGTGAGTGTGGTGACATTTGCTCCTTTCCTTTATAGCGGATCTGATGTCGTCCCTTATAACATCCTCATATTATCCATATATTTTATTTTGCAGCTCTCTCTCGTGTCAGCCTTCTTTTCTTTCCTCCGTCCTCTCAACTGTTCTGCTTTCCTCCTCTGCAATCACCGGCATCTGATGTAGGTAATTAATTAATTAATTAATTAATTAAGCTTAGGGTTAGTATCATTGTACATCATACACAGTTATTGTCAGCATTACAGCGAGGGGGAATTTCCACTAGACTCTTGCAATCCGGACAGTGTCCCCGGGATCCAGGCCAGGCAACCCTTCAGATGTATAGCAGCGATTATAGTAAATCATTGCATGTAAATTCCGCTCCCCCCCACACACATATAGCGTGATTTCAAGACATCCCACAATGGGCAATTCTTCATGGCGTCCTCCTGGAAGAGAGAAAGTGTTTGTCAGCAGCTCTGCCGTACAGTATTTCATATGGCGGCCTTAAGATAACAAGATAAAGGAATGGCAATCACTGCCAGCAGAGCAGCAGCGACTCTGACTACACAACCATAGCAATGTTACGTATGCTTTGTGCTGACAGCCCAGCTCATCACATAGTGTGTCGCTTATTTCATTAAACACATTTTCCATCACAGGTCTAAACATTTTGTGCATTCACTTTTCCGATTGTGAATCCCATGCTACAGTGTCAATAACAAGCAAAGATCATGTAATATATAATATATAGTATATAGTATTATATTTAATGGAAGGTATAGAGATGTACTGTATAGACTCGAGTATAACCCTGGTTTTTCAGCACATGTTTTTGTGGTGAAAGTCCCCCCCTGGGCTTATACTCGAGTCATTGTCCTGGATGATGTAGGATGTGAGCAGTTGCTGGGTCTGTGTTACAGGTATCAGTCCATATAGCTGGATCTGGATTGCAGCCTTCTTATGTCTCCTGTTGTGTGGCAGTGTTTTCCTCCCTGTCCCCAGATACCAGAGCTGCACACATTGCTCACAGCTAAGATGGAGCTAAGGTAAAGGAGGGGGAGAGCGTTACACTGGCAGGCAGCATGTCACTCACCCACCACACTGACCCACAGAGCTGACACAGGCATGATAGTGTGCTGTATGGGTTACAGCATGGCACCGGAGCTTTACATTGCCTTATATTAACCCTGCACATGCCGGAAAGAGGGGGACAATAGAGACACCAGAGTCAATGCAGTTCTATGGGGGCAATGATCCATCAGTGACATGAGCCTTTCACAGGGGACAGACAGACACACGGGTGGAGGCTTATACTCGAGTCAATAAGTTATCCCAGTTTTTGAGGTGCCTCAGCTTATATTTGGGGGAACTTATACTCCAGTATTTACGTTATATGCATTAAGTATGATGCTGACAGGACCTCAGGTAATGAGCATCTCTTCCAGCAGCTTCAGCTAGTGTGTTGGGAGGGAGGAATATACGGTTTGACCACTGCACATCTATATGAATAAAATGCCAGCATGCCCCTGCTTCCCATTTTGATGGAGAGGGGGGGTGTTAAATTGGGCCATATAGCAATCTGGTTCAGTGGTTGAAGTGGAGATGTAGAAGTGGGGGTATGGAAACACTGAATATAATGGAAGTCAATAGAGATTTGTAGTCTTTCAATTACATCAGTGTGAGAAGTGCCAGCATGGCATAACCCTGTATACCCCCCTACTTCCAGCCCTGATCTGGTCCCACCCGCACCCCTTGCAATACCCCTTTGGAATACAATGAGTTAAAAGGAAATATATTATTCTCCGCTTAGTAGTTATGGACTTCTCTATTTTCCCACATCTACTAACGTTACACATATATTAGACTCTATTAAGAACAGAACATTCAACTCATGTTTCACGTTCACACAGAGGCAGCCGCACCTGGAGATCCAGATGTTTCGCAGCCGTAGAAGCCCCATTATTATACATAGAACCAGTATGAGAGCTTGAATTACCAGTCAGACACAACATTAGCCCTGACCTGCCTGTCACAGCACAGGGTGGTGAGCTTCTACCTTTACTTTATTTTGGGTGAATGAAATAAGAACGAGACTTAAAAGCAATAACAGAGAGAGGAGGATAAGACACAACAAAGGCAGAGTGCAGCGTGTCCCCCCCGGGCTGTTTTCCACATGGAAGGTTCATTTTACTGCTGAACTCTTAAGATCCCCTTGACGAGCTGCTGGGAAGCCGAGTGTTATCAGGAGATCTGGGTGTTTTCCCCGTGTAGAAATAGATAAATAACAAAGAACCTGCATGTTTTACCTATTCCCGCACCATCAAATCATATGATGAAAAGGAAAATGTCTTAGGAAGTCTTCCTGTCAGACTGGGAGAGATAGGAGCAAGGTGGGGAGTGGTGCCACTGGGCAGGATATGGCATCACTGGTGTGGTTTACTGGTGCCCTATAGTTGTGCCACTGGGCAGGATATGGTATTACTGGTGTGGTGTGGTGAGGTGTGCTGGTATCCTATAGTGGTGCCACTGGGCAGGATATGCTATTACTGGTGTGGTGTGGTGTGGTGTGCTGGTATCCTATAGTGGTGCCACTGGCCAGGATATGGTATCACTGGTGTGGTGTTGTGTGCTGGTATCCTATAGTGGTCCTACTGGGTAGGATATGGCATCACTGGTGTGGTGTGGTGTGCTGGTGCCTTATAGTGGTGCTACTGGCCAGGATATGGTATTACTGGTGTGGTGTGGTGTGCTGGTACCCTATAGTTGTGCCACTGGGTAGGATATGGCATCACTGGCGTGGTGTGGTGTGCTGGTATCCTATAGTGGTCCTACTGGCCAGGATATGGTATTACTGGTGTGGTGTGCTGGTTCCCTATAGTGGTGCTACTGGGTAGGATATGGTATTACTGGTGTGGTGTGGTGTGCTGGTGCCTTATAGTGGTGCCACTGGCCAAGATATGGCATCACTGGTGTGGCTTGCCCTTATCCACCCCTTAGCCTACCCTTCATGTTCCCTTTCTGTGAACTGTCTCCTTCCCTAATCTTAACCTTCCTCTGTTTATAACTGTTCCATCCCTGAAGTGTAATCATTACCTTCCCCTTCTATTAACTAGTTCCTCACTGCAGTCTAACCCTAACCATCCTGTTCTATGAATCATATGCTACCTGCAGCGTAACCTTAACCTTCCCCCCTTCCATTGACTGGTTCCTCCCTGCAGCCTAACCCTAACCTTCTCCTTCCATCATCTATTATACCACAACCCCTAACTATAACCCTCTCCTCACTGCAGTCTAACCCTAACCATCCTGTTCTATGAATCATATGCTACCTGCAGCGTAACCTTAACCTTCCCCCCTTCCATTGACTGGTTCCTCCCTGCAGCCTAACCCTAACCTTCCCCTATTACAAACCATTCCTTTCCTGCAGAATCTGCAGCTTAGCCGTCCACTGTTTGATTTTCACATTAGTATCTTGCAAGACCCCTACCTTAATATCCCTGATGCCCCCAGACAATCGGAAGTTTGGGATGTTTGACAACCGAGATCCCTGCCTCTATGTGAGAGACTGACCACCATGGAATTGTTTCAAACTCCAAATGAATTGGTTTTGTGTTCCATGCTCAGCACTTAACGTTGCAAAAGCCAATGATCAACCTCTCAAAATTCCAGATCCACTTAATAGACAATAAGAACCACTTGACCCGTCCAGTCTCTATATTTTCTTACATTGTTCCTTATAGTTAATCTGGGCATCCACCAGAATGATATCAATCTATTGGATAATGTTGCACCGTCTTCAGCACTATACACTAGAACGATATTGTCCTAGTGGTGCTCATACTTTACCCCATGGCAGCCGGGTCATATACTTACCGCATGGCAGCCGGGTCATATATTTACCCCATGGCAGTCGGGTCATATACTTACCCCATGGCACCCGGGTCATATACTTACCCCATGGCAGCCGTGGCTGGGCACCAGAGAGGTGTTCTGCTCCCCCGCTTCCCCGGTGCTTCCTCCCCAATTGGACGGGCGCGAGCATGCAGAACTTCTTGTCCGGCCGGAGGGGAAGCGGCGGGGGAGCAACTTTGCACCTCTCCGGTGCCCAGTCACGGCTGCAGATAGGCCGTCTATCTAGTGGATGGCCAGCTTACATTTTTATTTATGTATATTGTGTGACACAGAATGTCTCCTCTTTGCACAGTCTCTAATGTATTCATGTCTTTGTGGAGATAAGGGACTCAACACATTATTCCAGGTGATGCCGCACCAATGCCCTACAAAGAAGCATATAATATTTCCAACCCCGATCTTAGCAAATCCACAGATGCTTTCATTACAAAAACCTGAAATAATACATTGGATATGTAAAATGAAAAGATCTAAACCAGAATCGCACAAAACAAAGAAAATACAAGTCAAGGTGTTACATTTGGCAAATAGAGTGCCTTCCCAGAACGAATGTATTTACTAATCTGTGCTCCTAAAAGTTTGCATAGCACATGGTAACATTGACTTAAGCCTATTTCACAGAAGTAACACCTCAGTATTTACTTGGCTGCTGGTCATCTGTAATGACCTTTATTGTTTATCGACACTTCCCGGCAACTGCTGGAAAAATTTCCATTGGCCAAACGTATTCCCTGGCAAGATCCCTGTGATGGCTATAGTGACGTATTATAACTATTATCTACACAGTTCCAACATATCACACTCAGGACCTGATCCACACCTCCGGGTATACTCCTCAGGCACTGAGGGCTTATGGGTCGTGTCAGTGGTCGAAGTGGACATTTAGAAGTGACGGTATGGAAACACAGAATATAATAGAAGTCAATGGAGATTTGTATTTTTTCAATTACATCAGTGGAAGAAGTGCCGGTATGGCCCGTATACACCCCCACTTCCAGCCCTGGTACATGTGGAAGAGGGCAGCTAACCTTAACTTCTATCACCTCCTCGCTTAATTTACATGTGGATTAGATGCATTGCACCCATGTAGGGTGTCTTGACTTGCATTAGGAGGTTTCTCTCCTATCATGTGGTTTGCGTATGCACAGGTGTTAGTTAGGATTACAAACCTGCCTAAAACTGACAATCCAGCAGAACGATTCTCCTTACTATAGTCCAATTATCGTTGGTCGTTCTAGTGTGTGGTGCAGATTTTTGATGAACACGAACGATAATTGTACCTAAATTTGTCATTAATGACAAGAGCCAACGATCAACCTTTCTAATTTCCGGATGCCCTTACTAGAAATAGTTGGACAATAATAACCACTTGTCCCATCCAGTCTGTATACTTTCTTACATTGTTCTGTATAGTGTTTATGTAAATATTGTGTAATTTCATCATTCCGAATTCCCGATTGATTATTGTTTGAGGTACAATATAGTGCAGTGTGTGGGCATTTCAGATATCGCAGATAACGATTTTTGGGTATTTCTTTTATGTTGTAGCTAACGGTTAGGTTTACAAGCCTTTTCCTTTTTTGGAACGACGCGTATAGGTAAAAATAACTGACGCAAATGTAAATCTCACTGGAACGAGAATCGTTCTGATGGTTGGCCAGATAACTCTGATGTTGTTTCCAGCCCAAGTTTAAATAAAAGTAACACTGGTCAGTATCTGTGCGCAAAGGAACTCAAGTCCCTATAGGGCTGCAGGTACATAAACAGCAGACAGCCTCATCCTTCATGCAACAGGCATAAAAGGTTACATGGTGTAGGTTTCTGTCTTTGAAATCAGGGCTCGAAGTGGTGGATTGTAAGGTGGCAGTATGGCGCTAAGCCACAGTTCATTTTCTAAGCCACGCCCCTTAGGAACCACGATTTTAAAAACTAACGTTTGCCCCCTCCATTGTTGAGGAGACGGAGCTTATAAAAGGGGGGTTGCTTGGTGGGAGAAGTGCCGGTATGCCATACCGGCATATACCGCCCCACTTTGAGCCCTGTTTGAGATTGTTTATTTAAGTTATTGGTTACTGGGGTCGGGAGGTTGGGGGGTGGGATGGGTTTAATTAGTTTATATAAGTACCCTTTTAATGATCTGACATCACCATTTTTTCCTGATTGCTCTCCCTTCTTTTTGTGTCGTGTCTATGACTAACTTGCATATTCTTTCAGACGGAACATGATGGGGTGGTAGCAGAATGGGGGGTCAGCAGATGTGTGTATAGTGCTGGTGGGTCCACGATAAGTGTTATAAAGGCTGGTCCAAAAGCAGCACAACCCGGAGGGCGTGGGCACTGCACCTTAACGGACGTGTCCAATAGGTGACCACCTTTCCCGGAGGTTAGGGGATGATGGGTCGAGTGCTTGCCATAGGACCGGGTAAGAAAAAGATCAATAGGTCTAGCCAGGGTATGACCTCTTTGGTAAGTGGTGTTTTCTGTAGACCCCCCGTTTCATTCCATCTGCTATTGGGCCATCTAGTTCAACAACAATTCTTCGGTTGGGTTAATCTATGATTCTAACTCTAATTCAATTCATTCAGCCCAAATTAATTTAATAAACATATGTTCCCTTTTTTTAAATCCTGCTATTGTTGTCATGGTCTTTATTTAATAGTTGAGTAAGTTAGTGTGGCCGAGTGGTGCATTGACCACGGATGTGGTGTGCCGTTTATCTCCCTGCATGCAAACACTGACATTAGAAATGTGGGGAAATGTGTTGGCGAGTGTTTGGCAGAGGGGAGGCAGGAGCAATGGGAAATTAGAAAATGGCTAATACAGACGAAGGATGACAGAGCAGGGTATGTGGCAAAATTGAAAAAGACTGATTTTCCACCAAAAACCTAGGTAAATTCCAAATCAAAATATAAAATCCAATTTTCCACTAGTGTCCCGGGTTTTGACACAATTTCCACAATTTTTCTATATACTTATTCATACAGTAGTGCCAACACACGCTGCTATACTAAAATGCTGTACAAACATACTGTATGAATGTGTAGAGTAGTGTAACATACCGGCATATGCTGCAGTATGCAGTTTTAAATACACAACCGGGCAGACTGAATGGGCCACATGGCTCTTATCTGCCGTCACTTTCTGTGTTTCGTTTTACTCCCCTGAAATCCAACGTGGTTTTGTCCAGGTGTAAATTCCCCCGCGTTTTCCTTATATATGGTTTGTATGTGACAGTACTGGGACAAGGACAAATCCATACATATACAGTAAGAGAATGATATTATGAGATATTACAAAAACTGATCCAAAGTAAGAATAAGAATGTAACGTTACTCCTGGATAAAGCCATTACAGGGGGGTAAATGCTATCTGAAACCGAACAGTATTAGAGTTGAGAGATGGTTTCCAGCCCAAGTGTAATAACAGTGTAACAGTAACGCTGGTCAGTATCTGTGTGCAACATGCAACAATAAAGTATTCTCCCTGCATGCACACACTGACATTCATTTTATCCCCCCCCCTGCAATTCAACATGGTTTTACCCACTCATGAAAAATCTTTTGATTGGAACAATTTATCTTATAGTGTATGGCCAGCTTTACTCAAGAGTGTACAAAACCATGTTGAATTGCAGGGGAGGTAAATTTAAATAGTGACAAACAGTATTAGAGTTGAGAGATGATGTTTCCAGCACAAGTGTAATAACAGTGTAACAGTAACGCTGGCCAGTATCTGTGTGCAATAAATCAATAAAAGCAAAGTATTCTGGTGATGCAGTAACGTGGCCCCTGGGTAGGTAGGTAGGTGTGATTAAGGTGACATGACATTATTAATACCACTATTTACTTGGTTGGTATGAAGTAAGGATTTCCCACACTTAGCTCCCCCCCCTGGTATCTGGAATTACCCGAAATTGAAGCCGGAGGGACGGAAAGTACAAACCAACATATTTTCATATTTTAAAATTACCTTTAAGTAAACAGAAAACATCATGTATTGTTACTCGAACCAGTAATGACAATTCTTTCCCTGGATAGTGAATAGTAAAAGCTAGTAAAAACTTTTATTGGCGCTTCAACTCCCAGGTAACATCAGGTAAAGTGCTGGTTACACAGTGTAACTGGAGGGGGCGCTGTGAGGGGATGGGCAGATCGAGGAGGGGGTGTTGCTGGGTGCTACTCAGTTCCTCTGGTTCCTCAGAAGATCTGGGCCTCTCTTCACCCATTTGCTCCATGTCCAGAACCGATTACCTTGCTGGGTTCATACAGATCTCATTAGGGGTTCTCAGATGATCTCACAGGACTGACCTCCATGTATAATAGCAATAAGGGTCCTTTCCAGGAGGGTGCTCGCTGGCAGGACACAGGGGCGGATTAGCCCAATGGCTAAATAACCTGGCATTGATGTACTATACCGCCTGCTTCTGGTGGTACTTCCGTCCTTACATTCTCCCTGTATGCATTTTACTTTCCCTGAGACTCATCATGGTATTACGCAGGTGTAACTCTCACCCCACTGACATTCATCATAGTATTACCCAGGAGTTTCTCTCACCCCCCTCACATTCATCATAGTATTACCCAGGTGTAACTCTCACCCCCTGACACTCATCATGGTATTACGCAGGTGTAACTCTCACCCCCCTGACATTCATCATAGTACTACCCAGGTGTAACTCTCACCCCCCTGACATTAATTATAGTATTACCCAGTTGTATCTGTCACCCCCTGAAACTCATCATGGTATTACCGAGGTGTAACTCTCACCCCCCCTGAAACTCATCATGGTATTACCCAAGTATACAGTAACTCTCACCCTTCTGATATTCATCATGGTATTACCCCGGTGTAACTCTCACCCCCTGACACTGATCATGGTATTACCCAGGTGTAACTCTCACCCCCTGACACT
>JABWIB010006521.1:32689-43500 GCA_016617825.1 Platyplectrum ornatum
ATCCTAACCCTAACCCTCCCCTTCTACACTCCATCCCCTCCCCACATCCTAACACTAACCCTCCCCTTCTACACTCCATCCCCTCCCTACATCCTAACCCTAACCTTCCCCTTTTATTAAACAGAATGTACAAAGAAGACAAACAAAAACTCTGAGATGAAAACTTTATAGCTTGGAGCTGAGAAGAGAGAGAAGCATATGGTATACGGATGATCACTAGGTAAAGGAGGAGAACGTTCTATACAGTTCTAAACAATAATTATAAAGGTAGCATTGTCACAGTGGTTCTTATCTACTGCCCCTGTTTCTACATGCCCTGCTGTCGTTGTGTCCATCACAGCAGCGGAAAAATGGGATGTGACACATATACAATGACACATACAAGTCAGTTCATGCTATCAGACATTGACCATCTATGTGACAAACAACTGACTGTTATGTGATAGTATAACCTATGTCCTATACGCCTGAGGCCCTGGCTGAACTCACTCCATCCTAATCAGTTACAAAAATAAATCAGCAGAGAATCGGGCGTTAGAGTGCGTTCCATCATGTCCATTCCTGCAAACCTGGAATTCTCCAGGCCCACCCTACTGCCCTTGCGGCCTTCAGACCTCTGTATAGCATGCTGCTTGACCTTGTCCTAGTGCATCACCATCTGCATTAGCTGAACTTAGCAGTCAGGTTATAACATGCGTGCACTTCAGCTTCATGTATAATGGAGTTTTGCAATCATATAATGCAATGAAGCAATAAGAATAATAAGAATAATTGATGAAGGTGTCAAACAAAACTAAGAATACAAAACAGATGAGTTGAGTAACAATGGTTTAGTGTAGCTTCTTGTATGCAAAAGTGTCGTGCACCATGGGCCATAAATAATAGAGGTGAATAGACTCTGCTTATTGCGCCATCGGTGGCGAGGGCTGGAATTTGCATGACGTCCACTGGGTGGCGACAGATGGCTTTGGCGATGAATCACGTTTTATGCTCCATCGAACAGATCTGTGGGGTCACCTCGATAGGGTCTTTCACTCCATGGATCCTCAACCACGAATACCCTGGGTGGAGGGTCACTTACTCTCTTCCTGGCCATGGCGCAGTAATCTGTGAAAGGTGGTTATTCTGCCTATTGACAGCGTGGTCACATTAATGTGACTGGGCTGTATATAAATAATTATATATAAACACATTTTGAAGAAGGGCTCAATGGGTGTAAGTGTAGACCTGGAATAAACCATGTTGAACTCTTAGGGAAGACAAATTTATATTGTGAGAACAAAATAGTTCAGAGGTGATGTTTCCTAACTCTAAAGTCTAATATTTACAGATTATTTATAAAACAGTGTAAATTCAAATTGTAAAAAGTGTCCTATAAAAGGTGTGAATTTATGGACGTTTGGACTCCTGGGACCAGGCAAATCTCTGGGCTGAGGCAGTGATTTCATGTAATTCATACGTGATCAATACTACATTGTATTGATGTCACAAAGCCCCCATTCTCTGCAAAATATAGTATTTTGCTGTCCAGGGGTAGGGCTTTATTATTATTATTATTATTATTAATAATAACGCTTATTTATTAGGCACCACTCAGTGTCCGCAGCGCTGTACCAGGGTGGGGAAGAGGGGGCCCTGCCCGCAGGCTTCCATTCTATAGGAGATTAGAGATTGATACATAGGGGCAATTACATACACATACATTAGGGACAATTTAATTAGCTGCCAATTAACCTGTGGGACGTGGGAGGAAACCGGGAAGAAAAACATGGGAAGAACATACAAACTCCACACAGATAGTCATGACGGGAATCGAACCTACAACCTTAGCGCTGTGATTCATCAGTGATACCTACTAAGCCATCTGTGCATCTGGGCATGATTTACATAAATCACCTCCTCTGCCCAACCCCCATTCTGCTGATCTTTAGCTCTCTCTTGGGAGGGAGAACCCAAAGGTTGGCAACCCTGGGATGGTAGCATGTCTCATTGTAACATGGCTTTGAATATTGGTGCTCCTGATCATCCCCTAAACTTGTCCAGGTTCCATCACCCCTGGAATTAGGAGCAGGCTGGAAGGGTCACAGGGTAAGATGAGGGAGTCGGGAGCAGACACACAGGGGTTTGAATGTACAGGGAGTGACAGCAATGGATTTCGGATTTTCATCGTCTCACAGCGGAGTTAAAGGACAATGAGGGATAAACACTTTCCGGAAGCTCTGTGTAATCTCATCTGATCATTTCTCGGTCACTCACAGGCTCAGAGGTAACTGACTGTCCTACGTGGCCATGTCAGTCGCCATATATATCACATTGACAATCGCTGTCTCCATTTCAGCAATTCTGTTATTTCCAACAATGTGATTGATAGATGGGGGAGTATGGTGGAATATCCCTATCTTGGCAATCTACCCATTCATTATCCTGGAGCTCTGTTTCCTTGTGGTTTCCTTGTTCTTTTATGCTACTTTCCCGCTGAATGGACAGTAACATACCCCCCAACAGTCCCGATTTTACCTGGACTGTCCCGCTTTTTGAGGACTGTCCCGAATTCCCTCCCTCCTACCAGTTTGTCCCGCTACGCAGATAAACTGGCAGGAAAGTGATTTTTTTCGGTTTGCGACCCGAAAAGGATTTTGTACGGGTGGGAGTGGTTTGGGTGTGTAAGGGGAGGGGCTGGGCGGAGTTGGGGTGGGATTTTGGCCAGGCAGGGCATGTCAGTACTGCTTAATCCCCAGCAAATGTTGGGAGGTATGCGGTAGGGCCTAAATTTACTAAGCAGGGAGATTGAAAATTGGGGATGTTGCCCATAGCAACCAATCAGATTCAAGTTCTCAGTTTCATTACACACTGGAGAATGTGAATTTGAATCTGATTGGTTGCTATGGGCAACATCCCCACTTTTCAATCTCCCTGCAATCTCCCCGCTTAGTAAATTTAGACCTTTACCTGTAATCAACACAAAGATGATTTCATTCTTCTCCTGGAGACACCACGACATTCTTACATTACTCTCCCTAGAGGTCGGTAAACTATGAATGGAGGACGTAGAAAGGGGAGGATTAGGATATGAGGTATGGAGCATAGCAGTATAGGATTAAGCAGTGTCTATGGGGGGGGGGGGGATCATAGAAAGGGACCATGGAAGGAGAGGGCAATGGTGACCATTAGGTTTAAAGTTCGAGGGGAAAAATAGGGCGGTTGGGGCCGTTGCACTGGGGCCCACACACACAGAGGGGCCCCCACATAAAGGGCCATTTCTAGGGACAGTCACATAAAAGAGACAGACATTGAGGCTGGTAAACATACACAGGGCGGAAATAGAGGCCGGACACACATAGAAGGGGCAGAAATTGAAGCTGGACACATATACCGTATATGCTCGAGTATAAGTCAACCTCAATATAAGCCGAGGCACCTAATTTCACCTAAAAAAAACTGGGATAACTTATTGACTCAAGTATAAGCCCCTCAGTATGTCTGTCTATCACCCCTGTGAAAGGCTCATGTCACTGATGGATCATTACTCCCATAGGACTACATTGTCTCTGGTCTCTGATCTGATCTCGGATCTATCTGAT
Source organism: Platyplectrum ornatum (assembly GCA_016617825.1). Lineage (NCBI taxonomy): Eukaryota > Metazoa > Chordata > Amphibia > Anura > Limnodynastidae > Platyplectrum > Platyplectrum ornatum. The sequence continues at coordinate 36,271 of JABWIB010006521.1, forward strand.
ACCCAGAGATTTGAGATGATTGATGATTGGGATTACTGAGGACATACAGATGTATTAGTCATGGTAAGTTGATAAGGCAGTTGCATGTTGGGTAGGGTACCAATGCTGCGATCCAAAGGGATTATGATGAGGGATATGAGAGGAGCCCTTACATGGAGGGACATGTGAGGATCTAACCCATGACTATAGGAGGCTTCTTGAGGTATTATTAGGATATATAGTGTCACATTTCACAAACAGACCCCCCAGAGAATATTTACATGACCAGAGGCACAGAATCTACCTACTGACCTGGTATTTACCCAAGATCCTGATGGTGAGGATGGATTTGACTGAAGGCCAGCAGATGGTTGCGTATCTGCGGGTAGTGATGGGTTCTGAGTGCAGCGAGGAGTATAGATGAGCAATAACCAGGTGTAATATGAACACAGGAATTTGGATACAGTGCAATAACAAATCCCAAGGACGGGAATGTAAGATCTGTCAGGAAGCACGGGACCAGGACAGGGCCGACGACAGGGGGGGGCAAGGGGGACAGCTGTGATGGACCCCAAGATTCAGGGATCCTTGTTACTAGTGTTATCACTATCGAGGGGGGGGCCAAAACTCTGGGTGTACCAGGGCCCCAAGATTTCTGTTGCCGGCCCTGGACCAGGGGACCTGGATCCAGAGTATAAATGTTTTAGGAAGTCAGAATTATACAAGTGAACTCATGAGCCAATACCCTGGGACACTGCGTGGCATTGTAAATGTGTATGAAGAATCTGATCCTGATAAGAGAGAATTCTGTGATCGCAAAGAGCCATCCAGACCTCCACCTAAGCGTGGCTCCGGATCTGTGCATAAATGCAATGCCTTGTGTATACCCACATTACAGTCCTGCACAATGCAATCACTTTCATCCCCGGTGAGGTCATTGCTTCCTAGTTTATTGATAGCTTGTGTTTTCTTCAGTCTATATAATTGCTTCCTCCACCCTATGCAAATATTTATGTCCTCGTAAATTTACAGAATCCTTTTGTGCCATAACTTGCACTTACCAGCTCAGAAACATAAAAACATTGCAAGAATAAAATGATAAGTAAATGGGTGCTTTCCAAAGTGGTTACAGCGGCGTCTATGAGGGGATGCGCTTGTACATGCGGCTCCTAATTTGTCTCATTTTCTAAAATAATGCTATTTCATTATTTGCTCTTTCGGCAAGTTTCTTGCTTATTACTCCGCAACAAGTAAGTAATCCGCAAGGCTACTTTTCCAATGATCAACACCCACCTGAGATTAGTGTAAATTGGGGTTAGGCTGTGGAGAGGGGATGAGTTATAGAAGGGGATGGTTAGGGTTAGGGTTGCACTCCAAAACCAATGATAAGATAAATGATCATTTATTAAAGAGGTGCAAGATATGGTAAAACACTTACATAACAGATAACAATGATTTGTACAAGTGAGACATAAACAGAAAGCAATAACACAGGACAGGTACAGAGACACAAATGGTAATAACAATAGCAATTAAGATAGGTACTGATCCAGACTGCAGGTAACAGGTAGAAATAAACCAGCACATGTGTAAAGCAAATTAAGGTACAGATAAAGTATACAAACCAGGGCTTAGACACTAAAGCAGTGATTCCCAAACTTTCTCACTTTCGATAGTCAGGACCCCGAAATGTCGCTGGAAGGCACATAACACTGTGTATGTCCTACACAGTTTAATACTTTCCCTGGGGTGCTGATTACATTGTAAGGGCTAATAACACAAATAATGTGGTTGCCAGCCCTTGCGATATGATTCGACATGGCCCGACACCTTAGGGAACCACGGCGAGTTTGGGAACAGCTACACTAAGGGAAAATGGCAAGATGAAAGGATAACCAAAAAAATGAAAGGTAAAAAGTAACATAAAAATCCAAGAGCAAAAACACACAGCTGAGTCCCAACAAGTTCTATGAGAGACAATCAATGATCCAGGAGCTTGTGCTGGAAGGTGCACAGTTTAAATAGCCAGGTGTCAGGTGCAATCCATGAGGGATAATATAAGAGCTTCAAGAGAGCTAATAAGAGAGCTTCACAGCAGCACCTACCTGTGGTGAGAGCTGGTATGACAATCTCCACAGGTGGCCTCTATGGAGAGAAATCAGTGCACTGTGCAGTGGGAAGGGGATGGATTAAAGAAAGGGAAGGTTAGGGTTAGGCTGCGGGGAAGGGGGGAGATACATTATAAAAGCAGAGGGTTAAGGTGGTGGAAGGGGAAGGTTAGGGTGAGGATTAGGATTAGGGTTGGTGTTAAGGCAAAATATAACCTGTTGCCTTGGAGATTCAAAACATCTTTTCTCTCATTGTCTTTTCTTCCTCTTGCTGCTCTTATTTTTGAAATGAAGACGTAATTTTGCATGAGTCCAAACATCCTGAATGTACCACCACCTACCCATGAATGAACCACCGCCTACTTATATGTTGTACATACAATCAGTTTCAGGCTGTTCAACACTTAGCAACCAATACGGTCACGTAAGTAATTAAGATAATTTGCATGGCTGCAGGATCTACGGAAACCCCATAAACCCACTGACTAAAAAACCTGAGTTTATGCACATAGACCCAGGTTCATTTTGGTGGAAATGTGTCCCAAGGAAAGAACCCAGGTCAAGTGACCCAGGTTTTTTCCAGGGACCAATGCAGGGTTTTTACTGGGATTTTTCCCAGGTCGCTGCAGTGTAAAAGGGGTTTCGCTTTAAAACATAGGGGCCGATTCAATCCCATGCGAAGACGGGAAAAAATGCATAGTGCGCTTTTTCCCGTCTATTACGGGACTGAAAACTCGCGGCTTTTTATACGTGGCTCAATGAGCCGCGAATGAAGAGACGTGAGTTTTCCTTCCTTACGCAAATAGCGTAAGGAACAAAACTTCACGCGAAGGGGGATTGCATCGGCCCCATAGTAGGTTACAATACTCCATTCAGTGGAAATGGTGTCAACCCTGGAAAAAACCCAGGTTCGCACTGCAGTGAAAAAGGGGTCTTTTTTTGACCTGGGAAAAAATGCACAAATAATCCTGAGCCCTAACTGCTTGAATCAGTTACACAAAATATATTTTACATTGAAGGCAAAAGGCCTGTAGCAAGTGGTTTCAAGTGGAATCAGCCTTATTATGCCTGATACGTTTCCGGTAACACATATCTGAAGAAGCTTCAATCAAGAGAACAGGTTCCAACATGGACAGGAGAGCAATCAAATCAGCGCTGCCAACTGGTATGCCTTTTTCAGGAACGGATTTGTGGGTGCCCCATGGCAAATAAACTTTGGGGGACCGTGCCTAACAATAATGAACAGTACACACATATAAATATATATTAACCAAGAATTACTGTATACACTCAAGTATAAGCCTGGTTTTAAGAACTTTTTTGTGGTGAAAGTGTCCTCGGCTTATACTCGAGTCACTGTCCTGGGTGATGCAGGATGTGAGCAGCTGCTGGCCGCGTGTTAGAGTTATCAGTTCACATAGTGAATCTGGCTTGCAGTCTTCTTAGGTCTCCTGTTGTGTGGCAGGTGGCAACAGGGCATCCCGGTTTACCTCCCAGTCAGTTTAAGTTTGTGAATCAAGAGGCAACATTTCTGAGGCTGACTCAGAAGACAGCCCCATGGTGCGCCTTTCCGAAAATCCGGACCTCCTTCCACAGTCAAGGGGATCATTTGTACCCTACAGGGTCGGTGGTTGGAATGTCAGGCCAGGGTAGAACCGCGAAAAAGCCACATAAGAGTCGCCACCGAGGCAGAAGAGCCAGGGGTAGGCATTCCGCCAAGTGGAGCACACAGCTGAAGTTGGGGGTTTGATCACAGAGGCCATAAGGCATTACAGTGCGTCTACACACCGCGGCCAGGTAAAGGACTGGGAGTCTATGTATTCCCAAACTAGTGACGAGGACTGTCCTTATGTCCCAAGGAAATGAAAACAGTTGAACCGGCTATTTGGTGTGACGCACATTGTGTAGCCCCTTGAGTAAATAGGGTGGTGTTAATGGTGGGAGTTATAATGGTTCGGGTGGAGGGAGGGGACCACTCGATAGGACCTAGGTGCCAAGTTGGGCCCCTGTGACACATCTCCTATATTCTCCTATATTTTTTATTTTCACTTCTTCATTTTCTCTGTTTTGTTTTCATCCTTCTCTTCTTTTTTTTTACTTTTAAGATGAGTTATCAAGCAACTTCCACCTTGCGCTTCTCCCTGAATACCATGGACGGGATGGGAAGATATCATATTTAGGCGCTACATAGTGTCCGCAACACCATACAATGGGGAATTTTATGGGTGGGGAAGAGGAGCCCTGCCCACAGGCTTACATTGTAAGGGAGATTGATGCATAGGCGCAATCACACATACACATGGGACAACTTAGTCAGCTGCCAATTAACCTACCTGTGTGATTTTGGGATGTGGGAAGAAGCCAGAACACCTGGAGGAGACCCGCACAGACACAGGAAGAACATACAAACTCCATACAGACGGTCTTGTAAGGGGTTCAAATGCACGACCTCAGCTCTGCTAGGCGTCAGTTCTATCCACGGAACCAACCGTGTTGACAAAGACCAGATCATTGTCACCTACGCAGAGAAATGTGTGAAAGGAGAGAGCACCGGTGACCACTGCGTGGTTTGTGCAGGAGATATGTCATCTGTGGTGGCTGCAATTTACAAACAACAATAATAATAATAATATTAAACCACAAAAAGCAAACAATGAAAAATAAACACCCATCAAAACCTCAACACGAAGCGTCCGAGAGACCCCGGCTCATGCGATGGCTTCCGCACCTCTCCTGCGGTGAGTCACTCTTTGTCACTATAGCCATTGTCACTGTTGCTGACTGAATTGGCAATCGTGTTGTTATGTTTCTCTGTTGACAATCGTAACCTTGCTTTGACAAATGATCACTGGCTCGGGTACAGGTATGACTTATGTGCCAGACAGCAGTTGTGGTAGACTTAGCACACCCTCCCACTTCTCTCACAATTATACCTTGTGAGTAAATATATATTCAAATAGCAACTTTGTAGGCAAAGCGTTTGTCATTAAACACTGATCAATCCTCCAGTGAAAGTTATGTAAACAGACGCGGAGAGGATAAACCAGATTGTGTCTGTTATTATGCTGCATACGACATCTTCAGGTATCATTTATGTATTAGCAGAGCCGGGAGACGCTCATCCGGAACCTGTGGGCTGATATCATGAATAGATAGGACAGGACTGCGATGACATTATTTTCATGTCAACATGTTTCTTTTTAATTGTTTTTTGATTCGCCGTGCAGAGCAATTCCATCACGCATGCATGTCTCTGCGGCTTGCTCATGCCTTGTAGCTATTTTATCTGACTTGTCATTATGATTTGCATTGTACTACGAGGTCTCCTGATAATATTCTTAACAATTGGGGGCATGGCTGTGTCTCTGTATAAACCCTCTCCCCCTTTGAGCTTTGACATAGTTTACTTACCTTTGCTGTCTTCTCTCCTCTTACATTCTCTGCACGGAATGGCAAGACATGTCACACTGGTTTACAGGTACAGGTGTAATAAGTAACCTGTACAGCCCATTGGAAGACATTCAGTTTTAGCAACTTTGATTTTGAAAAACTACAATTCCCAGAATGCTCCAGCACAGGCATCTGATACCTGATAAGGACATGTAGATTCACAAAACCAAGGCTGCACAGGTTGTCTATGCCTGTCTTACATGGAATACCGTGCAATGATAAGAGACACAGTCTGGACACCGCGTGAGTCCGCATGGAGCTGAGTGTCCACCCGTCTCTGATACAGACGCCTGGATCCGTTCCCGGGTTCTGATATCCTCCACTATAATCTACAAGCCAAAGGAAAAACATTGTCATGTCATTATCTGCAAATTGGAATGGTTTAATTACCATTATATGCCGCGCTCGCTCCTAGATTATAGCCAGAGGCTTCGTCAGATTGCTTCAATCTCTGGAAAGGTTTTGGAGAGTTATTAGCAGCTGCGATAATGCTGGAAATAGGTTACGTGTCGATTGTGCTGTTTCCCAAATCCTAAGCCTAACCATCACCTTATATGACTGTACAGAACTCTTTATCCACATCCATATTGGAAACAGGGAGTCCAGGTTTCCCTTAAGTGGTAGCACTTCTAACTCACAGTGATGGGGTCATGAGTTTGATTCCCAGACCAGACATGTTCTGTGTTGGGTTTTACGTCCTCTTCCAGTCTGCTCCAGTGTCTTTCCACACTCATTGTGTGTATGTGTGTGTGTGTGTGTGTGTGTGTTAGGGAATTTAGACTGTAAGCTCCAAAACCTACGAATGATGTCAATTAATGTTCAATAAGTAATATATATAGGTAATATAAGTGCTGTATAATAGCCAGTTCCTACATCACAGTCATTACACCATATTACCACTAGGTGGCCTCTCAGACCAAATATACATATTATTCCGTAGCAAAATAAAGTAAAGACATCACCTTACATAACATTTCAAGTGTTCTTTTTATTTTCCATTTTATTTCCTTTAATACATGGTTGCTATTTGGGTTTTGCTTCTCCAGATTCTCTGCATAATATTGACATGACAGGTGAGTGGGCAGTAATAGAGAAGTAATTTACTGTAGAAGGAAAGACATCTCCTGTAACTATGAAGAATAAACAGTCATACACTCAGCTAATTGCTTATAATAGATAGTCGTACGCTAAATACTGCCACAGGGATGCAATAAAAGCCCAGGACTGTGTTACTGGGTGGCGTGCGGTACTGGGAGGTGAGTTCATAGAGGGCCTGATCCAGAACTGAGCATGAAAGCAGATTCATACCCTCCAACTCTCCCTATGTGACCCATACAGCCCTGATATTAACTGTGTACTGGCGTCTAGGGATGCAGATGTACAAACTACTGCAGCCGTGGCGGTATAGCAGGTGTGGTACATACACAGCAGCCAATCACAACGCAGCTACATTCTTCCCAGATACATTCCCGCGCCCAGTGATCTCCATGAACGCCTCGGCTCTTGGCCATTTTCGGAGAGAGTAGGGTAAATGTCCTCACCTTATACCCCCCTCCAGTGTATACACATGTCCTCACCTTATACCACCCTCCAGTGTATACACATGTCCTCACCTTATACCCCCCTCCAGTGTATACACATGTCCTCATCTTATACCCCCCTCCAGTGTATACACATGCCCTCACCTTATACC
>JABWIB010006522.1:16734-28867 GCA_016617825.1 Platyplectrum ornatum
AAGAAAGTATCTGCTTTTTTTATTCTGTTCTCCTTCTCCTCACAAGTTAGTCAAAGTCTATTATTTTTAGACTAATGTAAGACATTTCAATAAAGCTGATTTTTTCTTATATCTTCGATATACATCTAGGGTTGCCATCTGGCTGGTAAACCACCGGTGCCAGGAGGCCGGTGCCGTTTTTTTTAATGGCAATAGTAATTACCTGTAAATTTATTATTTTTTTTTGGGGGGGGGGTTTCCTCTTCATCCTTATGGACGAAGGGGAACTCCCCAAAACCATTTCACGTCCAGCTGTGCTCCCCAGAAGAGGGGCAGTTTCTTTGCCCTCCCCGTGCGGCTGTTACTATGTCATGGCGGAGGTTGGCTGCTCCCGACTGCTCCCATCCCAGACACAAGCTTAATGTTTGGGGGCTGACGCGGTGCCCGCTCTCACCAGGTGAGGGCTTTGTGTCAGATGTCCAGTGAGAGTGCACAATATAAATGGGAGGGTAGATTGTCCTGTCAACTGTGCACTTCATGACGTAGTGTACGTAGGACCATTATTATGGTCAGATGAGGCTGTCTATATGCAGCCCCAAATTAATTTTAAAACAGCTGTTTAACCTAAACATGATAGTTTAGAAACATTTGTATCCTTAGCATCTTTTAACTGTGCTATTAACATATCACATGAGAAGAAAGAAGTTGAGAGGAGAGAGAAGAAGAGAGAGAAGAGAGAGAGATATTTCATTATGATTTCAGCAGTTATAATTAGTGAATATTGCTCTCATTGGTGGCCAGTGAAATGTCCTGGATGCTGGGCAGAAGAAGGTTGCGGGATTAGCCCCACCACATGGGGCACATCACGAAAGCCANATCCCCTTTCTACCCTGGGCGGTATTTTTTGGTGNGGAAGGTGGCAACCCTATATAAATCCAGCAGAATCACCTGCTCATTTCCATTCCATTTCCTAGAAATAATTGGTGGTTAGTGGTAAATGCGTGCTCAGCATGAACATTATGTTCCAGGCTTTGGATTCATCAGTCAGATACCGAAGGAGCTGGAGAGATGCCATGTGCAACATGCAACATGTGTGCACAGGGAATTTAGGTTTCTAGGATGTACTGAGAGGTGTGCTGCTTATAAATCCCTTGGCCGGTCCTCCAAAAAATATGTGGCAACATTGCAGAACAGACAGAAAAGGATGGAAATNAACCTCTAAGGGATTTATACTGTAGCAATATTTAAAGCAAGAAACATTTCCTATGTAAAGAAATAACATTTTTACGTTCACATTGTCTCATGATGAAGTGCAACTTTCTTAACATTTATTTTGGATGTTACTTAGAAAGTCGTGAGAGAGCACTAAACACTTTCCACCAATGTGACAAGTATGACAAATATTCCACACTTTGTCTGGGTACTGGAATGCAAGTGTTTCCTGCTTTACCCAGAAAGGTCAGTTAGCCTGTCTGTAATGCTGACATTTCTTCTTATAAAACAGTTACTGAGACACATACAAGGCCTGAAAACNTTAAAAATAAAACAGATTGCGTGACTGTGGAGCCTGGGGACTCGGGACTACTTCACTTTTTCTGTAGATTTTTACTTTGCTTAAACAAGAGTTCCTGATCAATGAAATCATCGAATAGTTTTCACAGCAAGAGAGGAAATAGCTGATACTGCCTGTAACAAAGTAGTTTAACATTCCATGATTTCCTAAAAATGTTATCTAACATTCTCACATTTATTCTGGCCTATATATGTACTTACTGATCGGCTGCTCACATGAGCCGAGTTCTGCTGTTAATAAACTTATATAACTTATAGCTAGTCTTCAAAGCTATCAAGAACACTCCATTTATTTCTGAACTTGCCCAGAGGGGTAATAGAAAGCATAATGCACACATATAGTTGTGTTGATATTGAAGCAGCAAAACCATGTGTTACAGTGCTTTCTACTGGTAACAAAGGGAACTGCATCCAGATGACAAATCCCCATGTTATCTATAATTATATATTAAGGAAGTGAGCAACATTAATAATAGCTTGGGCTAGCTGGGTAGCCTGGTGGCATCTGCCCATATACTGTAGTGGGCNTCCATGGTCTGGGTAGGAAAACCACCCACTTTTTCAGTTTTCCTTAAAACAGACTGTCATTACTATCATTCAGCATTTTGTCCCCAAGCTAAAAATGTAGCAAAATATGTCCAATTAAGGCATCTTCATTGCCGTAGAATGATCTTTCCAGGTCAGAATAATAAATATTTAAATATAATAAATAATAAATATAATAAAAAATATATATATTTTTTTCTCCAAAGTAAAAATCTTTAGTAGTAGAATGCATGCATGAGCGGCACAACATTTTGCACTGGGGAGAGGGGAAAGGGGAGAAGAATTTAAATAAAAATCTGGTGCTCTTTCCACATACTGATATTCTTATTTGCAGCTCTGCCGGTAGATTGGCGGGGGAAGGACACAATTTAGGTGGCGTACAATCCAGTCAGAGTCAGGGTGCCTGATCTCATGATTGGCAGGNGTCCTTCCCCTGCACATAACAACATTAGGAGCCCTGTGCTTCTATAAAGTACAGTAGCGTTAGAAGTACCTAATTTTATGTCACGCCCTGAAGTACATAACCCTTCCCCTACCATACCATTCCAACGCCCCAAAATNCATGGGCATCTGAACTTGCAGGGCTGCAATAGCCATGCATTTGTATGATTCCTCTCCCTCAAACTCGCCTCACATCAACAGACTTTCAATACCGAGAAACTACCTTAACTGTTCTGACATCTATACCATACATTGTAATACCAAGTCACAACCGCTTGTTGAAATGTTTCATTTTACTTCACTTTCCAATTGGGTAGAAGGAATGCATACTCATGCACAGAATGGAAAAGTGGTCAAAATCCAGAACTGAGAGCGGGTCCTGTTTGAGGAACTTGATGTTGTAACAATTGAGGATGCACCTTATATATTTAAACCCAATGATTGTCCTAATACATTTTCAGTACAGATACAGTAAAAATACAGATTACTGTATGTCACCGTTCAATGGCNTGCAAATACATGATAAACATGTAAATCTAATTTGCCAAAACACAACCTTAAGACAAAAGGGAAACAAACATTTTATTCTTTTTTAGCAGCAACTGAAATATAGCATTGTAAAGATAACCCTCCAAAAGAGGCAGCAGATGTATTTACTACGACCCTCTTTAGAAGTCATTGATTGTTTAACAAAAAATATGCATTAAGCCAATGATACTAATTTGGGGCGCACAGCGCTCTGTGTTAGTATTTTATTGTGGTCAAAGTAAAATTGTCCAGTAATATTGCATGAATGGTGAAACAAGGTGTAGTCTTCACAGGTGTTGTTTCTATGTGAGGTTGTAATTTCACATAGGGTTAACATGATAGCTGTACCTTTCNGCAAAAACGGACCACGTTCTTTTAATTTAATAGACTGCGTTTATACAAATATACAGATTGCTAGTATATTGGTATAACTGCGTTGCACATAGTTCTAGAAAAAATATATTGAACTCACTTAAAAACATTGACATTTACTTCCCTTTTCCTCTTCTATTATTAAATTCTATGTTGGTTTGAAGTAAATTTGTCACATGGACTTTTGTATTTCCNCTATCCGTAACAGACAGTAGAGGAGAGGGGAAAGAAATATGTACATAGGAAATGTTGTATATACATAAAGAGCACAGTATATGTACATTAAATATTAAGACGTCCTCGGGCGGGCCTGCACCTTCATGTCACAGTCGTTGAGTGTNCTGTAAGCGCTAAATCAGCTATTAAAGATGTATTTGTATTGGAGGAGGATTTGTTCTACAATCTGGTTTTGGAATACCATATACATGGCAATGTTCCCGGCCTCAACCTCTGGCTTCAGCAGTGTTGGTCCAAATACAATGGCAACACTCTGCACTGACATCCGGTTTGATTCTTTGTGGTCAATAACACTGAAATAAACAAAACAACAACATTAAATATCACATTAAAATGTGATATTGATATTTAATAAAATAGGCTTTCAGGCCTCAAGTATTGCTTTAACGTCTGTGCCATAACTCAATGCCACACACATTTACAGACTTAATATACTGTGCATGGTGTTAAAGTTTCTCTGTATGGAAGACCAATTGTGTAATCTGTTCATTTGACAGTATATGTGTTTTGTATACTATTTGTTATACAATATCTNTTGGATGTCTAATGGTCCCAATCACTCACCTGCACAGATGNCTGAACAACAGTCTCATGGTCTCTAGATTTGGAGCAGGTAATGACAGCACTAGTTCCTTCAGACGTTTTATCTTCTGGTTTGAATCACTTAGTCCTTTTAGAATGAAAAATGTAACATATTAACATATTGATATGGCATATTTGTAAAAAAAAATCATTACTTAATATGACATAGGAACTCAGTATTTTATAGAAATGGATCCAAGGTATTTTATAGAAACTCGAATNCTTAAATACTAGTATGGTATACACGCTTTAAAAGTTTATACATTAGAAAAGTCTTTAGCTCAGCTTACACCAGCAGTCAGGAATGAATGTTATTTTAGATTAGATTATCCTATAAATAAAAACAAAACAAAAAAAAAAGCATAGTGAAACTGAACAATTAGGTAATAAAAATGGCTGACATACTTATTGCTTCAATAAACTTGTCAAAGTGACTGTAGGGGAAGAGAGGCTCTGGCAATTCCCGAAAAAACAGTTTAAGTGCTCCTGTGATNACATGGACATCCTCCCATCGACCATCATCTAAATTAAAGTTTTCATCTGGAAGAAAACAAATGAATGGGTTCTGTGAATATGTCATGCTATCACATGTAGAAGATAAGCTTAAGCTATGTGACATACTTATTACGCTTATGCTGCTATACCCCTTGCCAAAAGTGACCCGTGTGGATCAGCGGTCAGTGCCACTTCTGATCCACATGAATCCTCCAAACCCAGAAGCTTCTGTAAAGGAGGATTGCTAATAATTTGTAACGGAAGACACCTTGGTTATATAACCAACTTGACAACTGGTACACAAGATTTGCTTAGCTTTTATTTTTTCTCTACTTTAAATGTAGACATGTTTGCTGATTTGCAAGATTCCACCTTTACAGAAAGGTGAAATGATTTGCACATTATCTATTAAACAATATAATAATAATATAATAANTATTNACATCAACACCAATACATATTGGATCACATATTTGATCTCAGAATTGCAGAGAATGACAGTATATTATATGGGGACCATCCTAAGATCAGGAAATAAAGAATATGGGGTAATTTACATGGGTCATTGTTACATATTACATTTTTAGGCAGCTCTATGAATAAATATAAGCAATTATAACCAGAGTTATGGATGTTTTTACAACCTACTTAATNTGAGAAAACACTTCACTCACCATGATCAACCTTGTAACGTAATTTCTGTATGACTGCCAGATTTCCACTGATTCGATACAAACCATCAATGTCCAAACCTATTATTAAATAAGAAAAAAAGCCATTAAAGAAAAAAATAGTCAGACTAATATCAGTGTCCCCATACCATGACCGATGACTAATAATACCTGTATCAATGCATTAGTATAGCACAGATGTGTGAGTATACAAATGTCTGTAACCCCCTTACAATCATTTGGAAAAGCTTCCATACAGCCATTACTGACAGCTGGAGATCCTGATGCCTCTGTATGTGTAAGCAGTCAACCATTTCCCTGCTTAACCAAGTGTCAGCTGTTCATACATTGAGGGTTATTGGTACTAACAATAACCCCATTTCTAAAACATATCAAAGATCATGTTTAGCGGAGATTGTGGAAATATAGGTNCTCGCTTATGGTAGAAGGCTCAATTCCCATTATTGATATTTTCAGAATGCAAGAGAAAACATACACTACCCTTGAACCTTCTGCAAATGAAGCGACCTTAATCTTAGACTATATTATTATTCACTTTTCTTTTCATTTTTTTGTATACATTGAAAACTATTTGTTGAACAATCCCAATGATGATGTGTGTCTGCAATATTACACATTATTACCTCTTTTCTCCACCACTTCAATGGACCTGCTGACAAACTCCGGCACGTTCCTCTTTTCCCTCTCACACAACTCATGTAGAGGACACCCAAAGACTTGCTCTGTAGAAAGGAAATGCCATTTTTCAGGAATGGGGGCACAGCAAAGTGTCTTTTTTTGTGTCAGAAATGTATGTACCTCGGATGTATCCTTTGTCTCTAAGTGACTGCAAGGTTGGTCTTCTCTGGAGGAACTTCTTCAGCTTTGCTCGGACATTCCGGTCACTGTCTGCGCTGTTATTGTTCTGTCCTGTTAATGTGCATCATTACATGTTTAGAACATTTTGGGTACTATGATAACNCTATCCCCCCTCTAATAATGGATATTTTAATGGAGAACTATAATGTCAGATAAAGTGCTAGAAAATAAGAGTTTTAATACATGTCAGGGGTGTTNAGGTTTTGCAGGCATGATTATATGAACTGGGGAGCTATACTGCTGTTATCTCAATTATGTGACATGACACTGCAATCGAAGAATGGCTTGATTATGCGGCTTAATAGCCAGTTTTAATTATAGTCATTAAGCTTTAAATAGTTAGCATTCATTGGTTGACATCACTGTATAGTGTCATAGCTGCTGGTACAGTTGCTTGATATAAAAATATTATAGAATATACAACTGCAGGTAGACTGCATACATACTTCCTTTTTGAATAAAAGCATTCCACAGTCTACTACAGTTGAATAGTCTATAATGCATTTATAAAAGCTGGTGGTATGAATGGGCTTTATAATAAGANGACACCTATCAGAACTGTGATAGCATGACTTGGTTTAACTCGGTGTCCTTGTGTTGGAGTGTGCCGGATTCTGCACCGCTCATCTCTAATTAGATATAACAAGCTCCCTTATATTTATAATCCATCTATATCTTTATATATATTTATATAAAACCATGGATGGCATACCAGCAGATTTCTTCTCCTTTTCCTTCTCATCTTTTATTCCTAACTTCTCTGTCGAGCCAAATTCCTGGAGAGACTCGGTTTCATTTTCTGAGATGTATTCTGAAGACTAGAAGAAACATTTATATACATGAGAAATTAGGTCTAGGATATGAATAAATTTTTTTTATATAAAATGATGCAAACAATAATGTTTATAATAATGAAGTGTTTAAAGTGAGAACTAATAACCTATACATTCCTACTTTCTGGTACTTCTTTATTTAGTCAAATATTCTACTAACCTTTCCAATAGGAAACTACATTGTGTTCTCAACTTCATTTCAACAACACTAAAGGCTGGATTTACAACAGCAGGAAAGGAAAAGTGGAGATGTTACCCATAGCAACCAATCAGATTTTAGCTGACATTCCATATTATATAAANGGACAGTGAGAGCTAGAATCTAGTTGCTATGTCCACTTTTCCATTCCCACAGTTTGGTGAATATAGGTCTAAACCTCAATAGGTTCTGTCCTCTGTTATTGCTGACGCTACCTTCATCAATATCATTATAATGTGTTAGTATTGGTATATATTACTTAAACCAAATAATTAGGTTAAGTTAGGGTAGGTTGAATTGTATCACTGGATTGTAATTCCCAGAAGCTTGCATGATATACAAGTGCCAAATATGCACTGTTTTAATACAGACAGGCACACAATATCAATATCAAGACATCACAGAACTTGTATTGTACACTCGTGTCTGTATCTAGACTGTTTTTATTGTGGGTTTTTGTTTGCTATCCCACATGGTGATGTGTTGCCGTTACTGATTTCCTTTTATGTATTTACTTTGTTCTTTGCAAAGCCACAACAATAGGTGGAGTCAGTCTAATCTATTTCACTGAATCTGAACAAAATGCTAATCTCGTAGTCAGGATGTTCAACAGGAACTGCAAGCTATATGCAATTAGCTGTTCAGGACACAATAGTTAATTATAAAATGAAATCATTTTCATGTGTCGCGTAATTTGGATAAAACTAGATAGTGCACTTTACCAGGCACCAAATAATGTCTATAACAAACTTGTTTTTTTACTAACTAAAGTGACAATGTTAATAGTAAAAATGAAGGACAATGATTCTAACTGGTAAAATACCCACCACACGGAGTTCTTTACCAATACATTTGCTTATAGAGGTGAACCAATCAGTTGTAATTGTCTCAGAGTCATGGTGAATCAGGTACTCTGCACCATCTCGTGTTTTGAGCTGGGGGGTTAGAAAAATCAGTTCTTTAATAGAAGTACAACTGGCACAGAGCACATGCAGGACTAAACAACAAGCATTAGACAGTGATACAAAATGCATATACACAGCCATCAGGCATATACACAACAATCAGGGTTTATGGGTCTCTCCTGGTATACCAGGAGAGTCAGCATATCTCCCGGGACCCAGGTTAATTTATAAATCGCTGCCTCAGCCCCAATCGATACTAGGAATGGTCGGGTAGGGCTTTGGGTGTGATTTGTATATAATCTGTAGGAAGGGAGAAACTAAAAGTTGGCAACCCTGATATCCATGAAAGTTGCAGAACGATGTAGTTGGTACAACACAAGTTGCCACCCAAGCTGCAGTTGGCGCCCCACTGTATAGCAGTTCCAAAACATACAAATTGTTGTTAGTAGGCCCAAAACCATAAGAAGTTAAAAATATAACATAAAAACACAAAATTTACTTTGATATGTAAACATNCTCCACTTACCTCTATTACATGTTTTTTACTAGACTTCTCTTTATTGGCCCATTTGAGTGAAGCACCCTGCAACTTGAGTGTGTGTTCCGGGGTGGTCAATACTGACTGTCTCTGAAATGTCAGGAAAAAAAAGCAATAAATTCCCTNGATTATGTTTTACTCTGGTCCTATACATACTTACAATAACTTCTATCTATTCCATGAATACCCATGTTTTATTGTGAACACAATCTTGTTATCTAGGAACGTCTTAATGTCTTGTAACTTGCAAACACATAATTACAAACTATATATTTATTTATATACTTTAAGACTCCCAAATGCTATTTGCCCTATTGTACTAACTAAATATTTATTTAAGCAATGGCATTATTAGCTTTATTATTAGAAGAAAAGTTTAAAATGTGTTATTAAAGACTGATTAGGAGTTCAGCCAGCTTTCATAGATCATGAATATAAATTTTTTGCTAAAATTTGTAACTGAGTGCCATACCTCAGAATCAACACAAGGGGGCAGCCCAATGACATTCATTACATGTTAACCACTNCCTTTCTCAATACATTATTTCTACAATGTATTTAAGTGATTTAATAGTTGATAGGAATAGCTCCATATAAATGTGATTTTTTTTTGTAAAGCATATAAAAACTATAGCGCAAACAGTAAATATAAAAAAATACTGGTTATTAAGTTGCCAAGACAAATGGTTTATATAAGGCGTAACTAGATGTAAGTGTAAAACAAAGGACAAATTCACAATACTGACTGTCCCTGTAGTTTCAGGAGGCAAGGGGCTAGTGCAGAACACAATCCATTACACTAGGAATAAAAGACTCTGTTCCTGAGCTCCTTTGTGCATAGGCTGCATTGGTTGCTGTGCGGCACTCTCCTGATGCTCGGTATGTATAGATNTATATATGTGTGTGTGCATAAAAATGTATGTGTGTGTCGTGTTGGATTCTCCCTCTCTCCTGAGAGACGGCAGAAAAAATGGCAGTATGGGGGTGGGACGCAAGGGCCACCCTGCCACCTCCTGGTAAAAATCCTCTTTTCATAGGGTTACAAAGGATATATGGAAATTGATATCATAAAGTGCCGCTGATTCTTAGAAAAAGTCAGGGCTTGATGCAGTAATGTTAATTAAATAACTGCCTCAAGCTCAGGTGCAGGTGACGTGCCGGCCCCTCCAGGGATCTGGGAGTAATCCTTGGAGAGTTGACTTCCCTAGTGTATGTATGTATGCATGCATGTATGTATATATGTATAGCTTTCCACTTCTGGGTCTAAATTAACTACAATGCGGGACTGGAAAAGTGTGGATGTTGCCCATAGCAACCAATCAGAATTTGATTGGTTACTATGGACAACACCCCCACTTTTCCAGTCTTATAGTTTAGTAAATTTAGGCCCTTGACATTGTCAGGAAGTGTGGTTGCCAACTACAAAAGCTGACCACAACCCCTGATGAAGTCCAGCATTGATGAAACGCTTATGGAGATTATCTGTCCAGCCTCCAAATCACCAGCACTACCAACAGAGCACTATATCAAGACCCCAATGAGTATCTGTATCCTGTGGTTGTGCTGAATAGTCATTATTTTTTAGAGACTATGGACACAGATGACAACACTGATCCAGCTGTATATATTCTGATAAACAAATCTCTCATCTAAGGTTTTACAAACAATTGTCAGCCTTGCAGTATAGACACAGTATACGCCCATACAGTCACGCATACATGTATGGCTGTGCATTTTTATCTGCATACTTCAGTTATGAGTTTTTCTCAAACTATCTGCACAGTGCAATCAAATATTTATGAAGGCATTATACAAGGTGAAGGTGATGTGAAACTGGTTATACAAGGACTACTCCCAGGGTTTTATTTGTGTTTACACCACACTTACACTCTGTCTGCACCATGAATACAAACCATAGGTGGTGCCAGAATCTGTGCTAACATTCATATCTATGTCTATAGAGAGCAGGTTTCTCCATTCTGTTGCATGGTAGACAGTGGCTGAATTAATCAGCATATGTACAGAGATCCAGGTTTTAGAGTAAGGAGTAGGACCTGTTTGGTGGAGGGAGGGGGGCAAATTCAGTTCTTTACTTTAAAGCAGCCCCCATTGCTTGCAAGTCTATCCATACCGCCCAAAATAAGATTTGACAGCCTTTGCTAAACAAGACGCCATACNGCATGCCATTCCACATTACATAACTGGGGGCTGGTCTAATTTACAGCTTATTATACATGAAAACAATGAACGAGAGTTGCCTGGCACTTTAACAGAGCAACAGAGTCTGCCGTATAAGCACTGCCATAGTGACTACATGATACAGGACTGCGGGTGAGGACAGGCCAGGGGAGGGCATTGCCAGGCCCAGCCCTTACTGTGCTATTCCTAGTACTTTGCAGCACTGTACCAGCCAAATGATATTGTCTGGTATAAGTATATGATATTGGTATTTTTCCACTATCTATTTAGTGGCATGCATAAGAGTAAAGATGCAAGCAAATAATAACACTTACATAAAATAAACTAACAAACTACATAAACACTAAGGGGACTTTTACACATTCATAATTGTATACCTTATGCATGTGAACAAGCCGCATACGTGTAAAGTGCTGTCACCAGCTCATCACTCTGCAATGCTGATAATTCATTTAAATGTTCCACAACAGTCAATAATGATTGCCGGCAGAATACACTAAACAGATCTTAATCTTGCATTCCTACTAGTTTCCCAGCACATATATGTGAACAGGCCCTAAATGTTTATGCAGTCAATGTACTTGTGCACAATGGCTTCCACTGTAGGTCAGGTTATAAGGATCACATCTGCTTAGTACATAGTAGTTTCATGATTTCTCTGTGCTCTATGCGCTACGATGTAAGTCGGACGGGTTCCTTGCATACACACATGGATAAAGGACTCACCATGCTGCTAGATGAAAGATTTTTAGCATCCTTGAAAAATGTTAAAATTCCTCCTTCAAGGACCGTCCAGGAAGCGCTCCAGTTTTTACTGGTAAAAAGAAGACATAGGGTTATTGAAGTCTTTAATCATTAGAAGACATGCCTTTTATAATACTGCAGCCTAGTGGTGGCTCAGTGAATAGCACTTGAGCCTCAAGGTGTTTAGTTCATAAGCTCGATTTCTGGAAAGGATCTGTATTTTAATTGGCAGCTGACCNTGTATGTGTCTGGTGCTGGTATGANAGCTTCAGGGGGAGGTGGGTGGCAGGTGGATGGAATGGTCAGGTCAGATGAGAACTGCTTTTATACACCCCCTTTAACCATCTACAGATCAGCTACTTGTGATATCATAGTTGATCATCTCAATTTTATTTTATTATGTGCCCTGTAAA
>JABWIB010006524.1:7823-18919 GCA_016617825.1 Platyplectrum ornatum
TTTTCCTCTGATTTCTGCTTTCTCTCCATCACCCTACTTTTTATTCATTTATTAAAATCTCAGCACTAGATCCGAGATAACTAATCTCTGCGGTGATCGTCTCAGTCTCTGATATACACNACAATCCATATGAATGGTAATTCATTTCTGCTGGACAGCACCTTGGTTCACAGTACTAGATATATGTAAATGTTCCATCCCCCAGGACTGATGCAATAACTGACAATCAACAGACATGGAACATTGAAAACATTTCCATATATTCCATCCCCTCTCACATCACTGCGTAAGAGGATGAGAATAAACTGAACACATTTCCTACCATGCTGTGCCTCTCAAACAATTCTTATTGANTGCGAATGCTGATTATTCTCTGATATTCTATTCTTATCCGTTAGAAATTGAGAACAGCATTTCCACCCAACATTCATACCTGCAGTAACAATATTTTAAGTGCTTACGTGGCAAAACTTTATAGTCACAGTTGAGATTTATCAAAAGTCACTTAAATTGAAGTTATGGCCCTTAGTTTTTTGTTTTATTTATGTTTATTTTAAATTGCCCAAGCCGCAACTCTGCTGAGATGATATTACTCCGCTGCATGATTTCATGTGATAAAACTATATTGTAGAGTTAATAGAAATTCAAGTTTCAACCTTTTTTATATAGTGGGGCACTAAAGCTGGTATTGGTATACCATTCGTTATCCTCTTTATGGCTCCTAAAGTGCTTTTAAAACAAATACAGCACCATAGATTTATTCCAGGGAATATCATTACTGTTGAAATATATGTGCTTCCATGAAAGGTTAAAATAAACACAATTCTGCGGAGAGCAAATTTAGTTCCCAAAAGTATCTACTTTTTACTTTATTTTATTGNGAATTGTATTGTTGTAAATATATCTATGTTCATTTTCTCTACCTTTATATAATCCTTCTTAAAGGCAAATGCCTTGATGTGGTATTGAGTTTCATGTACTGTGGTGCAATAACTGTAGATGAAGGGGCTGTTNTGGTATCTGGGTAGGAGAGGACCAAGGCAGGTTTTGTTGTCTGTGAAAGGGAGGGGGGTTTCTGGTTTCCTGGGGAAACCCCTTTTTAGGACTAGAATTTGCAATATTTCTGGTTGTTTACACATGTATTTCCCTAAATCATTCTAGTTCTCAGTCTGCACTTTATGTTTTTTGATCCCACCCCAGAGGACAGGAACTCATCAAATAAAATGACAGCTTTCTCTGTCTCAGTGTGTGCTTAGAGCACTGTTACCACATTGTCAGAAACACTGAACTGTGGACATCAGTGCAGGATGAGATTCCCTTCCAGACTGCTGCTATCATTGTCACCTATGTCACACACATGTATGATCCATGCTCTGTGAATTACATGGTAATGCTAGAATAATACTTAACAATTAATGCTGAGTATGCTATAGGATAGTGGTTCCTGAACTTTCTCAGTGNAGACACCCTTGGGGTCTCCATAATAATTTCCCATTTTGTAAGTTCTTGAGTCAAAATACTGTAATTACTATTTAAGTAAATGTAGAAATACTGCAAGGTAATATCAAATCTTGTGTAGCCCCTATATAAGACATAAAATGGTGCTTCTAAGTAACAGTAGCAACGTNGCACCACATCGGAAATAACATTCTGATGTACCCCAATGAGAGTGTTGCGGCACCCCAGGGAGCCTAGGCGCACAGTTTGGGAACCACAGCTATAGGAGAAATATACTTTACAGAATGGAAAGATAAACTTAAAGGAACTTTTAAGATGTATTATTATTTATGGTAAAATGGAATCCCCCCTCCCCCCCTTTATAATATCCTGTGATTGCCCCAGCGGATNACCAAACTTTGTTTTCTACCATGTGAAGCCAACCTCTATCTCTGATAATGCAAACATGACTAATATTATGACTATTCAAATATAGTCCACTACACNTGGGTCTAAGAAAGCTGCTGCTCCATGCATGTGTGGTATAGTTGTCCAGGCTGCTCCAGAGAGTGTCTGGTCCAAAGGCNTCCCCCTGGTAAGCCTGCCAGTCTGATCCTGAGATAGAAGAAATGTAAAAGTAGCTGTTTGTATGCTCA
Organism: Platyplectrum ornatum; assembly: GCA_016617825.1. Lineage (NCBI taxonomy): Eukaryota > Metazoa > Chordata > Amphibia > Anura > Limnodynastidae > Platyplectrum > Platyplectrum ornatum. Next base: position 9,917 of record JABWIB010006524.1, read on the forward strand.
TAAATTACATTCTGCATGTGCATAACTTACACACTAGGGCGCCATGTTCATTTCAATCATGAAGACAAGATTATTTGAGGAAATAAATGACCATCTTATTATAGCTTATAGATGAATAGTTCAAATCTCTATAATTACGGTTCAGAAATCGATTTCGGTTTGCACTAAATTGCTTTCGAAAGTTTCAATTTCATTAGTCTCAACTAGTTTTCTTGGTAGAAAGTTAGTTACATGGAGCTTGCAGAACTATTTCTTATTTCTTCTAAATAAATAGTTGCTCTTACATTATCTTATATAATTTTGTTAGATGCATCAGTCACAAAGTGTTGTCTTATTTTGGCACTAGCTTTACCAGTGTTCTGGATAATTATGTTATTATCCATGTAAGCTTCTTTACAACACTGAAATATTTTGAAATATGAAACATTTTAAAAGTAATCATGAGTTTTTCTTGCTATAGGACTTGCGTGACATGAATACAGAGACAGCAAACTATAGATTTGTGCGGAAACCAGCATTATTACGATTCATATACATGCAAATGGNAATCTACAAGGAGACCCCTTCCCCTGCTCTTATTTAAAAGCAGTGTAGCGCAAGTAGTAGTATAGTATATAAGGACGTAAGTGAGCCTTCACTTTACTGTTTCCAGACTACACCATGCTAATTCATACTCTGCCCCTTCCGAATGTCTACCCTCCAACTGTACCTATTTAGGCAGTACAGTAACAGTTTTTAACAATCTGTACTCGTAATTAACCATCATTGGAAGGCATAGGANGCTCCTCTATAGAATGGTGAGCCCCCTCCCCAAATCGGGTTGAGGGGGGGAAGTGGGGGACTTGGATGTTTGGGAGGGAACTACTAGGTCTCACCTAGGGTGTTTCAAGACCTAGCACCGGCCCTGCCTGTACTGTCTATAAAGGGCTTCACTTACTATACTGGGGATTGCAGACCTCACCCCTTTTTTGGACATGCACCGGTGTATTGTGTTATTATTAATTAGTGCTGGAGGTGTATACAACTGAGACATGGGCCTTTACTTTTAGGTTAATAAAGGGTGTCATGTNCACTCTATTTGCATACCCAGGGAACAGAATACAACGTTTTTTATTCTGGATTCAGTTTAATGTAATTTTTAACATTATGATCCTTGTTCTTAAAAATCTAGTCTTGTTTACAAATTAAAGGCAATTATGCAACACAGTATACAGGTTGTATTCATGGAAATTCTCTTAATTTGTATTGCTTTTTGAAATCAGAATGTGATGTCATCCAGATCTATCTAGTGGAAGGTCCACAACAGGCTCTCTGAATCAATGTTCTGACTAGTGNAAACCAACAGTAGGTCCAACTAAAGCTGAGTACACATCAGCATGATAGTGCCTTTTTCTGATGATCAGTCAATTGAAAGAAATCTTCAAACTATCGGCAAACTGCACGACCTCCATGTTTGTGAAAAATCCCAGAACCCTTTGCTGCAGTAATAAGCTGAAATTACATACTCATCCACCAGTGAATTTCATACTGCATTTTCAATAGGAATCGTTGCTCTAAAGGTTCTGTGTTCAGTACACACTGACGTTTTCTGCAGACACTAGGACATGGTGGATCAAAAATATTAGAAGCTACTAACAACAATCATGCAGCATCATTGGACGAGTACACACTGAACAGATGTCTGTTGAAAGTGTCTTTTATTCTGTGATTGACATACCGTATATACTCGAGTATAAGCCGACCCGTAAATAAGCCGAGGCACCTATTTTCACCTTAAAAAAACTGCGATAACTCATTGACATGATACAGAACAATGACTCGAGTATAAGCCGAGGGGTGCACTTNCAGCACAAAAAAATGTGCAGAAAAACTAGGCTTATACTCGAGTATATACAGTAATAATCGTTCTGATGTGTACCCAGCATAAGTCATGAACGTGCTAGTATGTCTTATTGAACCTGCTAGAATGCTTTAACATAAGCTTTTAAAATAAGCTCCCCTTTTCCATCAAATTTGTGTGGTTCATATGTGGTGTTATTGCTTCCATTTTCAGTCAGGGCTCAAAGTGGGCCTGTATATGCNGGTATAGCATATACCAGTACTCAGTGCTCAAAGTGGGCTGGTATACACAAGGGAGTCAGGGCTTGAAGTGGGCTGGTATATGCCGGTATGGCATACCGGCACCTCTTCTCCCGATAAGCCCTGCCATTTGTTAAGCCTCATCCCTCTGGACAGGAGGGGGAACAAAAATGGCGGGTTTAGGGCTTATGCAAGGGGGCGGGNCTTATGTATACTGCCACTTTGAAATGTCCATTTCAGTATGCCCTGTTATCAGTATTAAATAACTNTGTAAAATGTAGCTTTACCTTAGGAGTTGGGAAATATTATGAAATGTTTTCTTCCAAATCTATCATTTAAAAAAAGGTTTGACCTTTCTGACCCAACTCATCATTATGTGGTCTAATAGCTTACTTTTTTTTTTACATACTAAATAACTGATTTATATAACTATCTATTAACAATTAATACATTGTAACTAATGTCCAATTTGGTAGCCTTAAGATATTCATCTACAAACAAAACAGTGATTTCTGACAAATATAAATATTTTCTCCTTAATGCAGATATTATTACATTCAGATTAATAGCTCATATTGAGGAATAGCTGATGATTTAAAGGATATTTATTGTAGAACATTTTAAATCAATGTAAGTATATAAAAACAAGCAATAATTATCATTCCCGGGGGATTACTTGAATATTTTAAGCATCAAATTGCTAAAATCATGCCAGTAAATGAGAAGAATACCTTATGTGGTCCTATCATTGATCATTAACACTAAGAAATGTATTATAAGCTCAGAATTGCCCATGTAAATGTCTATTCATTATCAATCCATTTAACCTCACATATATTTTTTTTGTAGTAGTTGTTTAAAGCTGGCAACACACTAGATGATTATTAATACAATTCCACGATTATTGTGGGGTAAAAATCATCCTAGTGCGTGGGGCAGGTTTTTTTTTTTATATGAAATGGCGAAAAAACGGCAGAAAAATGCTAGGGCATTATTATCTGATCTGATGAAAAAAAAAACATACTTACCAGAGCGTAGCGTGGGATATCCACCAGAGAAGAGGTTAGAAGGAGAGAATTTCTGTACTATATAACAGGCCAATTCAATCAGTTGGGTGGAATGTCTGCCAATCAAAGCAGGACTTTTCTCCTCATTAATGATTATCACTCTAATGTGTGGGCCCGATAACGAGATGTTTCCCCCTGTGCCCTGTATTGCCCTAGAGCGATAATTGCTCTAGTGTGTGCCTGCTTAAGTTGGCTTATAACCTTGTTTTTAGCTTGTAAATTTTGTTTCATTGTTNGTATTTTCCGCTATCATTTATTGTGTTTCTTTATTTGCTCTATTGATATCAGTTTTCCCAACTCTAGTAGTTTTACTTGATACTCCAAGTTACAGTACGTTTAGATATTTTTCTATGTTTTTAACTTGTGTAAGTGCTGAAGGAAAAGTTACTACTACTACTACTACTACTACTACTACTACTACTACTACTATATTCCAGTAAGCATTGTGTCAATGGGATCTTTTCTTTCTCTTAAGGGCTTCTAAGGGCTAAAAAAAATGGAATGTTGCCAGGCTCACATACTCTATTATGTTGTAGGAAAGTAAGAGCTAGAATCTGATTCACATAAGTGACATAAGTTTGGCTGGCCACTCAGAGAGAAGGGAACACCTATAATGTAGACCTAGTANGAAGGGACGTTCACCTGCGATGACAATCCAGCTACAATGTTGGAAGATGTCTGAAGTGTCTATTTAGTCTAGATGGGTCTGAATGTAATAAAATGTGGTAAAAAGATTAATCATTTCATTAAATGTTTTTGACCAAAGATGAACAGAAGATTGACTGTGACTTTGAAGATGGGTTCTGTTTCTGGATACAAGACATAATGGATGACGCAGAATGGGAGCGAATTAATGGTCCTAGTTATCCTCCGATGTCCGGACCTGATTATGACCACACATTTGGCAACATTTCTGGTAAGTTCCAATGATATTTCCAAAAATGTGAATGCAGCTACTATACAGAAATCAGTGAAAGAAACTGGATATCATTGTATCTACAAAGTTTTTAAAGTTACTCAGATGATAATATTACTAGTTTTTTAAATTTAATAATTACCCTTAATTGAGTGTTTACTCTTGTTAACTCTTCAGGGCTTGATAACAGTGCAGGTTTTCCAGATCTCTTTGCTGGTACACAGGTTTGTTTACTGATTGTTACTATTTAAAAGATCCAGATGTGGTCCTCATGATACACATATATACATCAATATGAAGGCCTTGAAATCATACTGTTAGGCATGGTCTCTCGATGTTGGGAGNGGACTTCTCCACCTCTTCATCTGGAGAGGAATAGACGTCCAAGGTTATTGTTTTCATCTCCTGTAGACAGGCAGTCTGGTGTACTATTGACTTCTCATTAATCTATGTGATCACATCACTACAATTTTGGCTCAACTCTGTTATAACCTATTAGTGACCCCTTGGGTGATGCCAGTGAGCCCTGCCAGTGAACAATATTTCCATCTACTTCCACATAGTTCTGCATAAAGTATTAAGTAATGATTAAAGCATGAGTAATATATATATATATATATATATATATATATATATATATATATACATTAACAGGTCATAGGCAATCATTACACTAACACAGGGCAGGATGGAGGATTGTGGGGACACATGGGTTACTAAACCATAGGGGCTCCTGGCGCACATTAAAAAAACACATATATATTAAACAAACTCTATATTGTCCAGCCTCCTTGTNTGTGTACCAGGCTTATTTGAATGATATGTGAGCGGCTACTAGATTTGGCCCCTTTGTGTAGTCAATATGGTCTTGTACTAATAAATAATTTAACAGAGCCTATCCAGTCCCTTTACTGGTTCACAAACCATTAAAAGAAGGCTATAAGCTGTTTATGCACACAAATATTTATATAAGCAGAACAATCTTACAAAACAAATTCAGATTCGATAATAAACCACACCGCACATAGCAGCTTCTTAATGACCACATATTATAGTATTATCTGATTTTTAGGATACAAAGAACAATAGGAAATGTAGGTTATATGTTGCGTGGGAGCTATTTGTATTTGGTTTATTGAATATGATCTCCTGGTACAGCTTTATAATAATGCTTTTGGATTATTCCTCGGACTGAACTCTTGCTGTACTGCAGCCTGCAGCGTTGGTATAAAATCAGCTTGANGAGTGCATAAAAGGAGCAGCAGGGTGCAGTAAATTGATGTTATATTCACACTGAATAATACACGCTTGATTTAATATGATCCTCCACACGTACCAAAAATTATATATTAAAGAATGATTAGCTGGGCTATCGATGATTCCCAGATGAACATCCATATGTTTGTGAAATATTTGACGAACCAAGTTTTTCAGATCAAATAATAAAAAGACACAGTTTCCAGGTCACTATGGAGGTTATAGAAACAAGGTTTCCGATGAAAGCACATGGAATTGCTTAAAGTAAAATGGTGAATTATCAAGCAGTGTACAAAAACAATATCATNGTTTAGACCCGGATTCTGACTTTCTGTTGTATGTAGATCCTTGGTGGTAGCCACAAGTGCTGGTCAAGTGCAGAAAGACATCTCCCACTCACATATCCAGGGGCTAGCGAACCTTTCTATATTAAGCACATAGGAATGTGTAGTAGTGAACCATGCAAAGTTACTTATCTCAAGGTAATTGGAAGCTCTAAANTCACAAACACATTGCTTAAAAAAATATATAAATGGACCCAATCCAGAACATGACAGAAGTGTTTCCAGTGGCAAAACAGGAAGCGTGTACATAGAAGGTATATTAATAGTACATCAAGTGCCGGTGCGGAAATATTACTCCTAACTCTGCTCAGCCTCACTTATAATTTACTAGTTTATTTCTGTTTGCATGCAAAATAATATGGAAATACACTAAATCAGATCTAGACTGATGCAATACACTATAAATTGTTCTATTGTGGCACTGGGTCCACCAAATCCAGTTTCCAGCGTTCTGCAGACTTTCTGACGACAGAGCAAGAAAAGGAGGGTAGTATAATACAAATCTGAGAGGTGGGAGGTATAGTAATCATACAATGACTAACATCTGCAGTCTTTCCATTTTAAGGGATCATCTCTCAAATTTCCAAGGTAAGTGTCCAACTCCATTGTCTATCCCTACGCCTGCACTGCAGTTATTCTGGATGATTATTGTGTCAATCACACAATAAAATACAGTTTCTGCATGTCACTGCAGCAAATGATTTTGGGATTGTTTACAGATGATCAACAAGGACATTGTGCTGCTGGAGATTGTTAGCAGAGCAACTTATTATCAAAGCAACTAATCATCTGCAAAATGTAATCCTCATTTTGATGTGTACCCAGCATAAAGATCTCACATCTTATTATGGTAATCAATGTAATAATGCAACATATCACAATATTAATTACAGAAGACCTTATTCAGACCTCCATTTGAGCTGGTCTTGGAAGTAAAGTTTTTCCATGTAAAATGGGGAGTAGAACTATGGTTGTAAGTATATCCTTAATGCATAATTTAAATAGGTCCATTCCCACCCAAGTTTATGTACACTTATTGCTCCATCCCATCCTGTGTGAATACGTGGTCACAAAATATATACGGTCTCCAGTTGCAACAGAAACCTTTAAGTAAATATGGATCCAATGCTAAACCCCCAGTGTGCAATGTACTTACTCTGGTATTAGGGATAATTAGTAGTCCACACTTTATATGTCTTAAATCAAAATTGTTGTTTTTTAGGTTTTTACATAACAACCCCACTGGGAATTGGATTGGGTCAAAGAGTTCGACTGTTAAGTCTTCCGTTGACATCAGAATTGGAGCCACTGTGTCTTAGTTTCTGGTAATTAGTAAAGTCACATAAATGAAATGCATACATCTAACCAAAAACACGAAGCAAAGCAAATATGTTTTGTACGATAATTACTTAATATTTATTATTTAAGACAAAGGTTAAGTATTTTCACNCAGCAAAGTACAAAATGATATGATAATAAAAATAGCTTGATCTGTTTTTGCTAAAAATAACTGAAATATAGATTTGCATTAAATACTCCATGAAAGCCGGCATTAAAAAATGTCATATATACTTCCATGCACAAATCTTCATATGTAACATCGGCTTACAGTATATAATCAGGGNCAGAACCCAATCCCTGCCCTTCGTCCCTCTGATCTATAGGTCTCCAGTATATAATAGGAATTGCTTCCATACACACACACACACAGTGACTTAGAAACATAGAATNTGACANCAGATATTTATCCCATTNATTCTGCCCCATTATTTGTTGGTTGGTTATTTTTATTTCTATCATATTTGATTCTCAATTTAGTTTAAGATTTAGGATATTCATTTATTTATCTATTAATATATAACTTTAAACTATCCTACTTCTAAAATACCCTTTCCAGTAAGCTTTCACGCATTTTCTTTACATCGTACAACACTTCCGTTTATATACAGTACATACTTCTGTGTTCTCTGCCTCCATCCTGTACCTGGTTATACCCCTTGACATATGAAACCTACTTTAATATATTCTCTCCTTCTATAAACCAATGTTTAATTCCTCCCGTCTTTCTTTGTATGGTGTGTGACACGGGCAGCATTTTAGTTGCTCTTCTTTGCACAGTCTCTAATGTATTTATGTCTCTCTATAAATATGACCTCTTGAACTGAACGCAGTATTCCAGATGTGCCGGTCCACATATAAAATGACATTACTTCTTGTATCTTACTGCAACTAATTCCTCTGTCTATGCTTAGTAGCTGTCCTTGCCTTTCTCATTGCTTTAATACTTGGCTACATTTAAATGACGTTAAATAGAGGCTCCTGAGATTTAGGGTTTTGAGGTTCCAAGTACATGATTTAACATTCTTGTAATTACTGTAAAATGTAAACCCTTGAACATTCTTTCAGTTTACCTAAATCTAAGATAGGCAACTTTAAATACTCAAAGAGCCATTTGGACCTGTTTATCCCAGGAGAGAAAACCTCAGGAGCCACAAAACCCTTTTGACATGAGGATAACACTACATATATTGTATAACAAAAAACCNTGGGGGGTTGCATAGGCATATGGGTAGGGAAATAAAGATCAAGGCCTAAATTTACTAAATTTGCACGAAGATTGAAAATGGGGATGTTGCCCATAGNAACCAGTTAGATTCAAGCTTACATTCTCCAGTATGTAAAATGAAACTGACTGCCCTTTCCCGCAGCTTAGTAAATATAGGCCCCAGTCTGTTTGTTATTACCCGTCTAGATTTTTAATGAATAATTAAANTTCTAATAGCATTACAACAAATTATAGGGCTACATAAGATAAACCTATTAATAAATAACACATATAATTAATGTTTATTTGGACATTAATTAAATGATTATTTTGACATTTCATTCATTTATTTTTAAGAGAGAAAATCAAAATATTTCCTTTTGTAAATCAGCGGCTATGACTGCTGTACTCGTCTCTGCTAGAAGCGATTGATCATCATCTCCTGCCCGTTCTGCATTTTTGCTGCTCTTGTTTTTTTTAANAAAAAGTTGCTGCNTTTGATCATTGACAATAACTTTCTTTTAACAATGTATTTAATCCGCAGGTATCACATGTACGGTACCAGTGTTTACCGCTTCAGCGTCGTCATTATTTTTCCGGACAATGCGGAAGAAGTTGTTTTCTCTAAAGAAGGAAATTATGGGCCTGACTGGAATCCAGGACAAGTTACTTTAAATGAAACCTCGTCAGTTGTGGTCAGTAAATATTTTTATTTTAGACTTTTGGTACGATATTATATTAAAGGTTTATAAGATATTTTCATTCCTTCAGTTTAATTTGAATTGTGTTTATTTC
>JABWIB010006525.1:0-10303 GCA_016617825.1 Platyplectrum ornatum
TATACATAAAGCAATACTATTCTAAATGCCTNCAAATAATTCCCTGTACTTGGTTTTCTGCCAGAGAGTTTATTGCTACTGCATGCATNCATTCAGCTACTGCCAGCAGCTTTATAATGCCTCTGTAGGTCTGCCTACGGACAGAAAGCTGGAGGCAGTATTGGTAATAACTGCACAGGGACACATAGATAGTGTTAATAAGTTATGAATGGATAGTGTGCTATGGTAGAATCAGTTTTCAANATATAACTTGACATTTGATCTTGTTTATTATCTCTTTTAAAACATGGGACATTTTTATTTTATTTCAATTAAGAAATAAACTGACTACACACTGAATTATAGTTGAAATGATCAAGTTATTATTGTGAAGATTAAAGCAATGCTTAGTCTAAATGATTTGACCATAGCTATACTGATTCTACCAATGGGTAGAGGGCAGTAAGGAAATCGCCCCCATTATTAGGGCCANTATACAATATCCCTGGCTTCCTGAGCATTATGCCTGGAGTCAAGGGCATCATATGGTGTGTGTGCTATAAATACACGATTGGTTTGGACTTAAGCATAAATAGAGGATAAAACACTACTTCAACATTCTGTTGTTACTTATACCCCGTTCACACCACCAACCCAGGAATTCCTCTGGTTTTTCAAACTGGGCAATTTTTGGGCCTCAAGGAAATCCAGATGTTTTACCCTGTTCCGATAGCTATGGTGACCCAGGAATTTCAAGGTATTATGGTGAATTTCCCGGGTCAACACTGTTCAGACTGAACCTGGGTAGATCATTCATAAAAACTGCGGTAATTGGCTGTCTTCCTTGATTTAGACAGCTAATTCAACTCTTCGTGCCTACCCAGGTTTGAAAAACCATTCACACTGGTGGAGACCTGGGTCCAAACTGCAAAAAAACCCTTCTTTTGTACCAGGTATGAAAATTCCGAGACCCAAGACCCAAGTATTTCAAGTCATAAAGGCTGAAAAAGAAACAGTAATTTGACGGAAATTATTGGGTATTTCATGTCAGTGTGAATGGGATATTAGTCAGGCAACATAAGACTGTTAGAAGAATGACCAACTAAGAATACATCTTTACAGAGAAATCTGTCATTTATGATGAGAGATTTACTAGCACTTTGTATCTTTTTCTGAAATACGGCCTTTGTTTACGACATCCACTTTGTGAAACTCTGGGATAAAAGTGCTATTTGTCACATTAATTAACTCCTGTCAAATCTGACTTGTTTATTTTATTCATTAACCTGCAGAGTGCGAGAGAGGAGAAAGTACAGATGGCCAGTTAACAAGTAGACTGTGCTGTTTGCATTGGTCAGTGTAAGAGGTCATTTGGAGTGCTGTATGCAGAAGTGACTGGAATAAAAAAAGAATTATCTAGAAAAACAGGATAACTATTTCCAACATTTATCTCCATGTTTATAGAGGGCTGGCGCAACCAAATGCCTAGGTTACATATGATGAAATTAAACATAGCACAACAATAACACATTCATTAACATGAGATCAAGGTTTTCTTTAAAAGTATCAGGCAAACACAAAGGACGAACGTATCAGGCAAACACGAATGNCCATCACCTTATTCTGACTTTCAGGACCTTTGTCCTGACAACCCAGAAAGGTTGTGATCGACATCTACCTATCATATAGTGTATGGCCGACTGAAGAAATGTCCCTGCTTCAAATGACAATGTTTTTTTATGTTCCGTTTATTTTTAAAGTTATCTCTGTGTTTGAAGATGTTGCCCATAGCTACAATTCCAAATCTAGCAGACATTCTCTAATAGTTATAATAAAGTAAGAACTACAATTAGAATGGTTGCTATGGGAAACNTCTCCACTGTTTTCTGCCCCTATCGCTTCAACATCAAGTCATTGATATGGCAGAGCGCTTCATTTGTATATGAACCGGATCCGAGACTTCGGATTACGACGCGAGATATCGGATGACAGGTAAGTGTTAGTATATTTTTAAGTTAATATTCTAGGAACGATGCTGCTGCCATGAAGAACTGAACCTGCTGCAGGATTGTTCATAGATAAACGTTATAGTACGTAACTATAGGCCTATATCTTTTGCAGATAGAAATATGGAACCTTCTATTAACAGATGCCAATACTGATGTCATTGTCTATATTGGTTTTGCAATTGAAAATATTTTTTGGAACATATTGTTTAGTTAAATATGTTTTGTTATGCTTAACTAAAATTAAATAATACCCTATGTTTTATTAACATTTTGGTGAGAATAATATATAGGTTTCTTGTCTCTTTGTANACATGGAATATTAAGATGTTGTTGACTTGTTTGTTACAATGTACCTACTGTGTTACCAAGATCTCAGGGTCATATAGAGTATTGCTACCCTGTTGTGAGCTGTAGAGGTTTGTGATTTGTGATGAACACAAGAGACATTACTGTGAGTGATGGGAGAGGGCAGTATCACTGAAGTGTCATAAAAGTATCACTCTATTTCCATCCAGGGTTGCCAATCAGTAAGACAATAATGCTAAACAAAATATACATTCAAGGGAAAAAAATTATTAATTCCTTGTCTAACCGACTAAAAGGCTTTTTAGTTTATAAGATCTCATTCTTCTTAATAAGAATGTTTGCTGGTTTATTTTATTATCTTTTATTAATTAAAAAACAAAATACATGTTTCCTTGCCACTCATGTATTTGAGCATGTCATACCCTGTAAATCAATTTATATTAAGAATTAGCACAAATATTTTAACTATGGTGATTAACGATTGCAAACAATGTACAAAGGATTCTCCCCCCTACACTTCACAGCACATGCTGGGATCTTGCTGTATTATCTTCTCCTTAATGATTTACGTCCCCAGACCTCCCTGTACAGTCAAAAGATCAAAGGATCAAACAGGACCCCATAAATATCCTCCTTGGATTCTGTNACTTGGGTCTACCAGGGCTACCCTTACACAATGCAGCTCTCCTGACATTGTGATAGCACAGAACAGCACTGATAGGAAATGTTTGCATGTTCTTATCTGTTATCTGTGCACTCCAGCAGCAGGACAAATAGCAGTGTACATGGCTAGAGACATTCTGTATTATGTGTGTTTCGGAGCTCCGCTGGTCACATGTGAAATCCTATTGCCTCAATAGACTCACTGCGAATTGAAATGTGGGAATGAACAGATAGGGTTTTTCCAAATATTATAATTTGATCTTCACAGGATCTACAACTCTCTGCTACTCTAAACAAATGTTTTCATTTGCAGTTATAGGACTTCTCCTGTGCTGCACCCACTCTTTGNAATAACCTTCCTCGCTGACTAATCTCTACTCTCCAAACTTACCTTACTCAACCTACTGTTCTACCCTACTTATAATTAATTTACCTCTCAGCTCACCATTTTATTTCAGAACAACACAAACTTGGGACACTTCTTTTCATACTAAAATTACTCTCAATTTCTGCTACTAACACTGCTGTGTGACTGGATCATACAGAGCACTGAGCAATTTTACCTTACAACCTGGCTGTCTCCTATACAGCAGGGCCGCCATCATGGGGGGACAGCCGGTCCTACAGTCCCGAGCTCCAGCCGTCCCTCCAACCCCCGGCAGTGGCCCGGCACCCTGTATTGGCGTGCCAGCCGCTGCCNGCAGCCTCAGTGAGTTCNGGCNNGCACGCCAGTACAGAGCGCTGGGCCACTGTCATGTGGGGGCCCCGGCCGCCCGGGACTTTGTGAGTCCCGGGTGATCCTGGTGGCGGCCCTGCTATAGAGTATAAACTTGCAGGCAGGGCATTCTTCCCCACCCAGTTTGTCTATTTGATCGATAGAATTTTCAACACTACGTTATCCTATTACGCTATATAAAAACCTGTTAATAAATAAATGATTTACTAATGATTTACTGATGGAAATATCAATTTTCATGTTGATTGATGAACCATCTACTGGTACAGAATGCATTATTGTCTTGTCTGCATTGTCTATCAAATTCACTGTAAATGCCCCCAAAGCTACCTGTNTCTACAATAATTGAATATATGCATGTGAAGTAGTTGCAGTAGAGTTTAGCCTGGCAGAAAAATGTCTTAATGTCTGGTCTGGCAGCTATTAGGACATAGTATGTTTGGACTGCTGGAAGGAAGTATTGGATGAAGTGAGGGGAGAAGATACATCTGCCAGTGAAAGTTTCAGTTCACCTTATTAAAGTAAATTAAGCATGATATCCACTAATGGCAGCTGTCTGCAAGAGATTTTCTGTGTGGGAAGAGAGACAAGGGAGGGGTCTNCTCTGTGAACTGTCTGCACAGAGAGGTTATTCTAGACAGAGCACTGATGCGGTGAGAAGTGCCTTTTTCTCATAAATACTGATGCTGTTGTTACTGCAAATTTGATATTGGCAACAGTAATTAACAAATGAACTTAGAACAGAAGAAGAGGGGGGTAAGGTAACTGAGATCATCTTTCTCCACTCTTTTATTTTAAGCAAGAAGTAAATTGTATTATAATGGTAATTTTATTTTTGTTTGGAAAACCAATCAACTTAATTCCTTTAGAATTTGATATCCCTATTACTGCTCCCAGTGCACATGCCTAGAATTTCACANTATAGATGTCATTCATATACCATACCTACCAACAAGTCTGGGGCAGAGACAAACCCTACCCCCTTTTACTGTGAACTCTGCAAATGTTACAATTATATTGGATTCAAGAACAAAAACATAGTTTGTCCCCTAATCGGAGCGACCCTGGGATGCGCGGAAATCGGGACAGTTGGGAGGTATGCATATACTAATATAGCGCCTGGTTTTTCTATTATGAAGGAAGATTGTCACATCTTAAGCCGGCCGTTCACTAGAATGATGATCGTTCTAGGGAAAACTTTCTCATCCCTCTGCTGAAGCCTGTACTGGAGCCTGGTGCATACCCAGTACATACCCCGCCTCTGGTACAGGCTTCTGCTGAGGGNAGAAGATTTTTATGAATGACAGGCATCCGTCCTCCAATTATTGCAGAATTAGGCTAAAAATTGTCTTGTNTGTAGCCANCTTTGGTTGTTTTGGTCACACAACTTTCCAGTGCTTTGCACATAACTTGTACATGGGACAATATACATAGAATTAATTTTTTATTAATTCTGGAATAAAAATTATAAATACTGCCCATAGCAATATAGACTTGATGTTATATAAGACAATGGATTCTGGGCTCNTCCTTCTCAAAGGAGAATATATGATGTTTAAATCCATTTTTGACAATCTTTCAGTAATTTTTTGTTTGATAGTTAATCTGGATGCTGGCACATAGTGCTGGAGCAAAATAAGTTTAGTAGCCATATTCCACACACGATTTAAAAGGTACAGAAAGCCATTATTAGGCCTGCCAAAATGCAAATAAGAGAACGGTGGTGTCATATTTTGGGCACATATTTTGATGTCTGCACCAATATTTTTGGAAAAAAGAGACTATTTGGTTAATCTTTTGAAAAGCATTGGCCCAATTTACTGGCAAACTTTACATAAAACGAACACAGAATGGGTTCTAACACTCAAGAAAGTGCAATACAATCCATAACCAAGCAAAAAAGTAAAAGTGGAACAATATTAACTTTCTTTAATAACAAACAGAAACTGTGGTTCATAAGAATGTATCATAAACAACAATGGGGAGGAGGTATTACTTACTCCAGCTAAGCTATTAGTTTATACGTCACATACCCCCAAACCAACATAGATTAATTAAACACAGACTGACAGTGATGTTGTAAAGTGTTATGTGACAAATTCCAGTGTCACATTTATGTTTACAGAATAGTGGTTGAAACTAATTGCAAGCGACTGCAATGAATGTTTCAAAATCGTACTTTTCAATTTATGTATGGCTTTNAATTTATGAATAAATATTGACAAATGACTGTAAAGCACACCTTTTAGNAAAGGCCACAAAGCTGTACATGAAACACCAGGGCCTATATTCAGGATGGTTAGAATGGCCTGTCAACCATACACTAAAAAAAAGAAAGAAGGAAAAAACAGGATTNATTTATTGTAACCAAGGATGTTAAACTCACTGGATGGATGTTGTGACAATAGTGCCACATACCGCGTGACTTGATTTGGTCGGAGGTGGGTGGAGTTAAGAGTATAGGTAGATTTTATAATAGTGCTGTTTTCCATATACTTTTTTCATTCTCTTTTATATTCCTTTAATCTCCCTCTTTCCTTTACTTCAATTCTTCCCCTTTTTTCCCAATACTTTTTCCCTGTTTGTTATGTCAGCCATTCTGTTTATGATGCGGCACCTTAGGTGAAATGCAGGCCCTCTTGCTCGGCTCTAGTTCTCNTGCTTCTCCCTGTTACCCCTACTCCTCAACCACATACCGGTAGGCTAGCTATTTNCCTTCACTCACTTTGGTCGTCTGCCACAGGTGCTTTTTGGCCTTCTNGTGCTTCACAGAGATCTGTTCATGACTGGTGTCTTTCTTTGGCTCTCTCGATGCCACACGTTTTCCATGGAAGTGATCGGGATCAGCACAGTGGTGACGTAGGATTGCCGTACTGTTGGAAAGCGCGGCTCTGCCTGGTGCTCGGACACAATCTGATGTGGCTGCACCTGGATCTGTGTCAGCTGCGCCNTTACCAGTCATAGGTTGTCTTCAGGCCCCTCTTCAGGCCGGAGCTAGACACCAACAACAATTTATTTACTCAAATTATCTGAATGGCTTCACAGGTATCTCCGTAAAGACACAGCCAATTATTTAAACAAGGGTTTTGATGTTGACATCCCCATAACTTCTTTGTTGGGGCTACTTGTCACACTGTGTGATGGCATGGAGGGTTTTTTTTCTCACGTAATAGGGCAACAAATAGTTCCTCTTTTAGAGAAGATCTCTGTAAGGCTTTCATTATTTCT
Source organism: Platyplectrum ornatum (assembly GCA_016617825.1). Classification (NCBI taxonomy): domain Eukaryota; kingdom Metazoa; phylum Chordata; class Amphibia; order Anura; family Limnodynastidae; genus Platyplectrum; species Platyplectrum ornatum. Next base: position 6,922 of record JABWIB010006525.1, read on the forward strand.
CTTTACAGCCGTCAGTTGCCCTGTTCAGGTGGTATGGGTTGTAGGCCACTCATTCATTCACTGGGCTTCTTTACATACCTCCTCTTCTTCTTAAGGTCTTTCTGTCTCTTGTTAAGTTCTATGGTTCAGTTATGAGGGGCTTAGTTGGTTTTAGACACAGTTGCTCGTCTTTTGGTGAATCACAATTCCCCTTATGTCATTATTATACACGTTAATGCGTTTATGATATTGGACGCATAGCTTTTGTAGAAGTTGCTAAATGATAGTAAGAAGTATTTGTTGCAGTTGATGGATTGGTGGCAGGCCAATCGATGACTGGTCAGATATCATTACCCATTGGATGTGGAAGTACTTTTCCAATGTTTTAGTAATGGATAGAGTTTGAAAGAAGGTTAAACGGTTTGTCAAAGTTTTCCATAAGGCTTGGGGCGGTTCTCTCATTGCACATCCCTCTTTTAAATTTACTTGTTTGCACTTTTATCAACCTGATGGTGTGTACCTTTCTGATAATNGTTTAGTTTGGTTTTGGAGGATATTTCTAAGGTTTTTAAGGGTTTAGATTAAGTTTGATGGTGGCAGGGGCTGATTTTTAGTTTACAGGACTTGACGGAATCAGTCATACTGTTCATATAAATGGTTGAATTGAATACAGCCAAGGCAGCATGTTATTATCATTAATGGTAAATTTGGAGGCCACAAATATATATTGTAATGTTTATTTGTTAAAGTTTGGCCTATGTGAGATGCATTCAGTACAGATTGTACTCACATTTGATTTGAGATCTATATTGTCATGGCTAATTTATGCACTTATAAGTTTGTATTTTGTTATAACAAATTTGTGACGTGTTTGTATTTTTACTTTGACTCATTTATTGCCCCCATCAAGTTAGGTAGTTAGCATTATTATTATTATTATTATTAGTACTGTTGTTTTGTCTTTATTTTGTATTTTTGTTTATTGTCAAGTTGCACCACTGACACAAGGTTTACACACATGTNAAGTTTAGTGAGAAGAGAAGTCAATGTGGACTACATTTAAAGGGATGTGTTTTCTTAATTACTAATGGATGTTCTGTTTATTAAGAAATCATAATAATCCTATGTCATTTCAAAATGTATGATGTTTGGTAATACTCGCGAGCTGTTGCTGCTCTAGGATGCCGTAGGAGTCTTTAGCAACGTTGCCTCTGGTAGTATTGTGGTGGGCCGTGATTTGCATAGAAGCACTGCCCCATGTATTTCAAAATCATAACATAGCAGGGCCGTAAATAGACATTAAACAATTCTGTGCCCTGGTCGAAAGAGTTGTGGTCATATTTTCGCATGGTAAGGGCAAGAACATTTCTGGCAGTAATTGCATCACTGTGTTCTGGCTTGCCTGGGCTGTCCATACAATTGAGCCAGTTGTGTACTGAGGTATGGGTATGGTATACTGGCACTTTTTCATCTGCTAACTACTTTATTCTAGTCACTATTGTATTTATTGTATGTTGACTAACAAGGAAAGTAGATATCCATTGGATAATAATAGCATAATATCAATCCCAATATCCTATAGAATGTAAGCTTGCGGGCAGGGCCCTCTTCCCCACCCATTCTGTCTGTTACCACCNAGTCATGTNTTATTGATTGTTCTGATTGTAAAGCGCTACATAATCTGATGGCGCTATATAAAAACCTGTTAATAAATAAATATTTTCTGTACAGAGAGACACTGCAGATTCACAGTTTTTACAAAATCAGCTTTCCATGTAGACCGTTCCCAAGTCCCTATATAAGGTCATCACTAAAATAGCCATTCTATTCTTATATTATCTGTCTTTGGATGCTATATTCAGGTGTTATCAGTTGACCACTTCAGCCCCTGCCACACTATTTCCTCTACCAAAGCTATGCTGCAGATGGCATATCTAATGGTCATGGTGCCTCTTGGAGCTTAAATTGTTCTGTTTACTAGACATTCAGGATGACACAATGTGTTTGCAAATGTAAGACACTGAAAGATATTTTCATGGAAGAAAACAATAGTTGGTCAGAGAGTGAGCTTTCTTTTGGCTGTCACTTGCTGCTCCCTGCATGCAGGGCCCCAGATGCATACACTAGCTCTTGTCCTCATATTGTGTGTGAAGATCTGGGGGAAGGGGAGCACTAATCCATGACTAATGGGCTTCCCTTTACATTGAAAAGCACAGAGGAGTTGAAGGTCATTTTGTGCCCCCCAGAAACAAAGATGGGAATGGGAAGAAAAGGGCAGCTCTCATTGAGATGTCAAGGCAGAAAACTCGTACAGCAAGGCCGGCCTGCTCTCACGCAGGGACAGGGCACAGTGCAACTTCATTTAGTCTTTGGGAATGGGACAGAGAGGAGAAGACATTCACTCCAATAAAAGGGGCTTAGCGGATGTGGTCACACTGCTCTAAGGCTCTTATTTACCTCTGTTGCACTCCACATTCTCCTGTTTTCGTCTCTCATGTCATTTTGTTTTCTACAACCGTCTCCTTTTGTTATCTCACTGCATAACTTGACACATTACTTCTGAGATTCTCCTTAGTTCTATACCACAGTCATGTTTATCAATAATGATTGCCATACGCTCGGCACACATGTATTTCTTCAAAGCAACCATAAGCTTTGTACGTCTGGAATAGCATTGCTTCTTTTAATTAACAAAATGTGCATGGAAACATGTGATATTAATCTAAGGATGTGGCATAATAGGGATTAGGAACTGGAACTAGATTTATATTATGTAACTGTAGAACTCTCTGTAGATATACATTGTTTTTATGGAAGAAGACATTTAGGATATATTTAATAAAAGGGAGAGAAACAAGTACTTCTCTGTGCTGTAGCAGTACCCCCTTGGTTTCCTATGGGGAAATCTTGCCAGGAGAATTTACAATGTTGACCACAACATACCTCCCAAAGTTTGCACGGAGGAGACATACAGCACTAACCCCAACTAGCATCTCGCACCCAGGGACCAAACAAGCTCCCCCATTCCCAATGTCCNCATTCACAAAAACAATGAAAAAACAGGTATGTCCCCTTATTTGGACAAAGTGCAGTGCGGGACAGCGGGTCATCTGAAATCGGGACTGTCCAGCTGAAATAAGGACAGTTGAGAGGTATGCCACCACAGTAAGTAGGTCCTAGTATTCTAGTATTACATGTCAGCATAATGGAAAAGTACAGAGGATCACATGTAGTAGCTGATATTTACTTAATAATAATTATAATAATAATAATAATAAAAAATTAACATCAAGGCCAGATTAAAGACACCGCGTCTGCCTGGATAATAACATTTTAAAGGATTCATTGGAGTGGATTTTACCAGTGACACAGTGGTGATGTGGGACCTTTCGTTACACTTTGA
>JABWIB010006526.1:18456-36073 GCA_016617825.1 Platyplectrum ornatum
AATAAAGTATTCTCCCTGCATGCAAACACTGACATTCATTTTACCTCCCCTGCAATTCATCATGGTTTTGCCCACTCTTGAAAAAATCTTTCGATTGGAACAGTTTATACCCAGCTTTAGTCATGAGAGTGTAAATCTGAATTTGGCCCTTTGTTATTGATGTTTCTCATATGTTCTAACACATGGATTTTAAAATTAAGTTTTGTTTTCCAAATGTATAGTTTTTCACATGGGCATTTGCAGAAGAATGTATAACATAACACAGAGGCGCCAAATTCTTTATATATATATTTGTCATTTTAGCATGTAAACCACATGGGTGCTCATTCAATTNAAAAAAAAAGTATTTGTTTATAAGATTCAATTTTATTTTGAACTTTTTTCCTGGCACTCATTTTCACCCGTTTCTCTCATTTTTTTTTTATAGCTTTCCTCCACCAAACACATAGGAAAAGTTCTCTCTTCAAATCTACCCTTGTACAATTGGGCTTGTCTGTCACATTTTTCAATTATGGAACAATTTCTCTGCAAGTAAAAAAAAACTGAGACAGTGGTAAATTCTGTTTCCATCATTCATAGTGGCAGTTAGTAAACTCCAAGGGGTATATTTACTAAGCGGTAAGATTGCAGTGAGATTGAAAAGTGGGGATGTTGCCCATAGCATCCAATCTGATTCAAGATCTCAAGTTTCATTTTACATGCTGGAGAATGTGAACTCGAATCTGATTGGTTGCTATGGGCAACATCCCCACTTTCCAATCTCACTGCAATCTTACCGCTTAGTAAATATACCCCAGATATCTATTAGAGTCTACTTTTTTTTTTTACATAGATGGAGCCTCTAATAGCAAGGCCAGAAATTCAGTCTGCTTACCTCCAAATTTAGCTGCAAAACTAAGACCGTAGGGATTAGTGTTAAGGGAGTACACAAACTGTTCAAAGCTCTCCTTCATACTAGTCCACACAATAAGGACCATAATGACATACCTCTTATAATACTATATTGGAAGTTTTGCCATGAGCACATATCGATTCTCGCTTCCAGCTTCCCATATAGAGATNAGGGAAGCTGGGAGCAAAAATCATCCCCATCGCGGTTCCCATGACCTGCAGGAAATAATCTTCCAAACGCAAATTGTGTACATTGCAGAATATAAGCATATTATATAAATGTCTGTTTCCTTGATGAAAAATTCTATGTATTAAAATTGTAACAGATTGTAACAACTTTGTATGTTAATTAATTTACCTTTACTGTAAGTTACTTTTATGTATTTCTATTTATATTGATTTTCTGAAAAAAAATGACAGTTTTTGTTCTAAATTATGCAAAATAGAACCATAAAGGATACCTGTTGGATACACTTCCTGACAAAGTCCAATCTGTGATCAAACAGCTTGAGACAGAGCCGAATCACAACCACTAAAAGTGGCAGCACTATATTTAAAATCCAGGAGTAATCTACCATTCAAGGAATGAACCCTGATGAGTATTTTATGATTGATTGTTTTAAAATCTATACAAGGAATATTTTTAGTAGTGGTAACCACAAAATTTTATTTAGTATATATATGCTCTAAATAAATATATGTGTGTGTGTATATATATATATATATATATATATATATATATACAATGTTATAAAAAGACTAACAGTAATAATATTTACTATTGTGAATTACTTTTTACCACTTTTCCTTGGAAAAAAATGCACATGCTTGCTGTATAGAAATTCTACTGTTGTACTATGAATTGTGACTTATTTGTTTACTATACTGCTACTGCCACTGAATAATAAAATTATTTTTCTTTTTATAGACTCCACAACAGTATGAAAAGGAATATAATGAGAAGAGGTCAGGTGTGGAGCCCAGTAAATTTCATGGTTACGCCTATGATGGAATGTGGGTAATAGCCAAGACACTTCACAGAGCAATGGAATATCTTAATGCAACCAATCGACATCAAAGCATTCAGGATTTTAACTATACAAACCACAAACTTGGAAAAATATTCCTTGATGCAATGAATGAAACAAATTTCTTTGGTGTAACAGTAAGTAGATCATTCTGTACCATTTTATGTAGCTAAGAATCATAGGAAAATATGGCAGAGGGATAAAACATATAATAGGTCTAAATAACTTGAATGCACCAAGGTGGCACACAATGTGTTTGTGTGAAGGCTAGTCTCTTGTAGTTGAGCACAGCAGAGGACAGAACTATGGAACCTGGAGATTTGCCTATGAGGAACATATTTGAAATTACATAAAGTACAAATAATGCTGATATAAACTGTAACTTATTTGAATGTTTTATTGTTTGTAATATGAGCTAGTATATACAGCTACTAATAATACTGGACCGGATCCTGGTGTCCTCTACCCAACTTCTGCACACAGATTGCGGAAGTTCTGAAGTTTCTGTGACAGTGAGCAAGAATGCGCCAGATGTGCTTGTGCAAATTGTACTCTAGCGGGTCTGCCCACATAAATTACACTTCTATTTAAATTGTACAGTATAGGCAGAGTTTGGGTTTGGTTGCATTGACCATTGATCTGCACAATTCACTTAACTCAGGGGTATAGCAGTGTGGGTGCTGCTATGCCTGCATGAGAAAGGGGAGTGACAGGGGAGTCATTTTTGTATAATAATACTAGTGCACAGTTAACTTTAAATATCCGCACACTGATATACTCATGTTTCCATTTCCATTTTGGCATTGCAATACTAAAATACAATTTACTGTGCATAAACCCCAGAACTGCAATGGAAATAACATTCATTTACAAGAGTTTGATGGTGTTCAGTCAAATAACAAGTGAAAAAGGCAAACCATTTTGTTTTGTGTTGTGTTACTCTGGTTTGGTCTTTATTTAGTTAAAATTCTAAAAGTATGAGTTTTGTAAATGTAAATAGGTTTAAAATGATTTATTAATATTCTAGTGTTTATTTCAGAGCATAATAATTATTTCAATATTTCATTCAATACTACTGCATCCAAATGATACAGCCTGGATACTTTAGAAAGGACATCACCTTCCATTGCTCAGCTCTGTGTAACTAACATATTAGTGCTGTATGTCCATAGATGTAATAGAGTTAGACTGCCAAGGGAGTCACTTTAATGAGATGAATCTATAACATTCCTCCGGGAGATACTCTTTTAGGAAATTTTCCCATGTACTTCAATTTTATATGTGCCTTGTGGCAGACCTGACTCTAGTATAAAGATACTTTTTGTTAATTTTGACACAAATTTTTTTGACAGCCGTTTTGCAGCTTCTTGTCCTTCAAAAATGCCTTTTCTTTACATAATCCAGTTTATCAGTCTTTCTGCGGAAAATAACACAACTATATTATGTATTGTTATTATTTTTTAAAATGAAATACAAAAATATAGTAGTTAAAATGTTCATCTCTCTCAGCAAGGCAGGCAAATAATTGCATGAATCTAGCATATGCCAATATCTAGTATAGAACAATAACAGGTAGTTAACCTTGCTTAAATAACATGCACGAAAACACATACTGTATGTTGTGCCTTATATAATATAATTTTAAATTTATAATAACAGGTGTCTTTAAAATATTAGACATTTCTTGTTTGTCTTGCATCATTGATGTTATACACGTGTTGTGTGTTCCCTCCCCATTACTTTCTTCTACAAACTCTGATTTATCTCCTTGATACACGGGATATATATATATATATATATATATATATATATATATATATATATATTGTTCAGTTCAATATATTTACTGCTTGTGTTTATTAAGCAGTAGCCACCAGGTTGACCAGGACAATATTATGGTAGGAGATATGAAACTGCATAAAGCTGGGTACATATATTCATGATTTCCCTGGTTCCTGGCACAGCTATCTAAGTAGAGAAACTGTGTAGCTACTACATAATGGCCAAACCTCTGGCAAGTGTTCTCAACTTGATGGGGCATCCTTATAGGATCTGTTATGAAAACTGGTCAGTACCATTATTGGTTGTAACTATTTCCCGGTTTGATGCAAAGCGAAGCAATTCTACACATAGGCCTAAATTTACTAAGCGGTGAGACTGCAGGAAGAGTGAAAAATGGGGCTTTTGCCCATAGCAACCAATCAAATTCAAGTTCTCAATTTCATTTTACATAATTCATAATGTGAGCTCGATTTTGATTGGTTGCTATGGGCAACATCCCTCACTTTTTAATCTCTCTGCAATCTCCCTGCTTAGTAAATTTAAGCCCTTATGTCTATACAGACTCATTGGCTAAGCTTTATGAATGTATGGAGGGTTTTATTGATATAAAGCTTGAAAAACATAAATCCCTTTTTTCTACTATTGACAGTCATAACCAACAAATAAGATATGTTCCATATTACAATTATCGATAATAAATGTTTTATTATAGATATTCATAATGTTTTTGGACTGTGGCATTTATTATATGACAGTGCTAAATCATTTAGATCATTTCTCAATAAATACCTGTGTTCGTAGAACTTTGTATTAACTGGCTTTGCCTGGAGACGCTCCAAAGTTGTCAAGTCTAATGTTGTTCATTGGATCAGTTTTTTCATACATGACTGCTCCTCTTCTCGGGCAGACACAATTTCAGTCCTAAACTAGTTTACTTCCTTAGAGAGGTGCTCCAATTGCAGAGTCAATTTGTCAGCAGAGAAATGTGTAACTCTTTAATTTTCAATATATACTCTACAGCATTACAACTCCTGTTTATATCATCTCCTAATTTAAGTGTGTATGCAGCCAATCATCAGTGATGTAGTTATTCATTAGCTTTGATCACAGTGACAATATAGTTCTATGTTAACTCTAAATTTTGTTTAAAGTTTTATTTTCTTTCATAGTGACAGTAAAATTAACTTAAGCTTTAAAAATGGACCATGATTCATACAGAATTTTAAGAGAGATGGTATTGATTGATTTTGCTCTGTAGATCTCTAACATCATAATTTCACAGAAGAATCATTTGATTTCCAACTCACCTGTAGACTTTAAATGCTTCCTATAGATATATTACATATCTTCAACCTCAGAAATTCGGTAGTGGTGTATGGTCTCCATATTTGCCAGCCAATCTGAAAGAGTTTGCATATGCCACATAGTGGGTCCTAAATTTCCAAAGATATCATGTAATGTAGCATTCAAATCGAAACATATACATGTACAGATGCAGGCTGTTAATGCTTGGTAATAAATGCAACATCATGCAGCTTATTGTGGTCAATTATATAAAATCAATACAATAAATGAAATAAAATTATTAATCTGATTAAACATCTGAAAAATATTTACTCTTTGTTTAAAACATAATATATGTAGTGCAGCTCATACATAATATATGTAGTGCAGTTTCACTGTGTATATAAAATCTATGCATGGATAGAAATTAATTTCTTTACAGTTGATCAATTTATTTACCCATTGATGGAGCTATTTTACATGACAAAACATACCTTGCTTGGAGGTTTGTATGAAACTACAATCATTGTGGCATCTCAATATGGTAATAAATGGCCCTTGAAAAGTTTCTGTTAAAACTTTTTATTAAACATTTGGCATACATATGCACATATCCTTTTAAGTCCAGGCCAACATCATCAATGCAGCTGACCTCCTCTGACAATACTTCATAAACAGATTGTTCCTATAGGGCATATTTTAATCTCTAGCGATAAAGAAAGAGCCTTTTATCCCCTTACCTGGCCCCTACTAATAAGTCAATTGATAAGTTCCCAAAATTAGAATGTATCTCAAAATCGCAGGACGTTTATGCTGTTCTGTTTTATCTTGTGTCGCCAACCAAACATACAGTATATTATGAATCACAAAACTTTTGGCCGTTGTTTTGTATTTTGTCTGTGTTTAAATCTTAAGACAGACAGGTCATATATCTACTGACTACTATGCAAAATTATTGCATTTTAATTGTTTGTTATCTATGAAAAGCAAATGTGAATGTGCATGGGTTGCCATTTCCTTATTCTATTATATACAAAGGGCTAAACATACATTTGTATAATTAGATATACAGTTTAGTAAGATCATTCGGGTTGTCAGTGCTTTCAATAAATACTCCAATCACTTGTAGTATCCTGGAGCCTATCATTTCATGGTGGGTAAAATGTTNAACTTTCCAACTGACTGTTGGATATTTCTTCTCTTATAACTATAATGTGTCTGAATTACTTTTTCTTGTGATTCCTGTGACTTGTTTCCAATAAATACTCCTACAATCAATAGAAGAGACCTGAGGCCTGTGATGACCTTCTGGATAATAGTTTCTTATTTCCAAAGTGATACTCAGATGCTTCTTATAATAACTTGCTCCAATGTTTTAGTTAACTTTTTCTTGGGTAATAGCAGCTGATTGTTACAGGTGTAATGAGTGAGTGATGGCCTACATTCCAACCAATCCACATTCAGCCATCCAAACACACTAACTGACTGTTTTGGAAAGAATGGAGGATCGCAGCACTGCGAACAAGGGTAATCATCATCACTAACCAAAGCGTCTGTGAACAAGCCTTCGTTTGGCGAAACGCTGCGTCAGCAAGTTTGGTCTCCAGCGTCCCCGTTGTTTGTAGGTGGAGCCACGCTACATTGTGTGAGGGAGACCTCGTTAACAAACCTCGGATGGTTCGATGTATACCTACCAGCTAAAAGCACCTTATAGATCGAATGGAGGAAATGACGCTGCTGAACAGTGGACTACGGTGATGAGAGGAGATCTGTCTTTGGAACCTGAGATCAGGAAGGGTGAGATTGGACTCGGGACTCTTCTCTCTTGGATTGCTATAGGGATAGATATGCTTGGACTGAAGTGATAGGGCATCTCCCTCTCCCGGAGCCACTTTTTTATACATTTATACTGGAAATATTTTCCCTACAGATTGTGTATACCTTATGCATTATATTTTGCACATTTTTTTGCACTAGCACTTTGTTGTTTTTTGTGGTGTCTATTAAATCCCCATGAANTGACGTTTATTTGCAAGCGCTCTTTTTGATAGGATCAGGTGTGCAACTAAGGGGAGGTGTTTTCTTTTAGATACTAGAGGCTTGTATCTGATAGTATCTATGTGTAAACCTATTTAGGAGTGCAGCACAACAGTGTTATGTTCGCACTTTTTTTAGTCTGCAATTTTTATTATATATTTTCCAAAATAAATAAAAATATAATATATAAATATATATGCAAACTAGTACTTACAAACAATTTTTTTAAATTGGTTTATGCTTCTAAAGTGAGTCTTACATGGCAGGATTATTGAAAGTGTCCTTACACTGAACGATATTTTACCTAAAAAAACGATTTACGCATGTCAAAAGATCAAAAAATCGGTTGGCGGCCGTTTTTGAATGATATCAGCCGATTGTTCCCATACACTGAACATTTTTTTCAAAATCTACTACTATCTACTGTGTCACAGAAGGAGAGTCTGGAACCATTCAGGATCCAGGTGACAGGGCCTTGACCAGTGTATTCAGCCTACGTACTGGTACATATTTATTTGTTGGATTGCTAAATAGATCTTTGAGAGAAACACCAAATAAGGACATACTGGACTCCAACAAAGGTAGTTCAGTAACAGCATTCCTCCCAAAAGGCACAGATAACTGGGCACACTCAAAGTAAATGAGAGATCTGTATAAAGGCCCCACATATAGGGCACATGGAAGTGAAGCGTATTCCCAACTTATGCATACCCATAGGCACCCATAGTATACACAATTTCAATATATAGTAGCATATCTTCCATACAACCAATCATCGTCCGGAAGTGAAACCAGGTCAACCACCCACTTTTCTTGCAAGGAAGACAAGGTGTCAGCTGTCATCTCTCCATTTAGTGAACCATATAAGCAGATCAGTTTCTGGGGGCTCAGACCCATCAGTAATTTGTTAACCACAGAGTCCCTAATATCCAGGGGCCCACGTGGCATTGTGATGTCAAATAATGCTTGAGCTGTAGATAAGAAGTCTTCCCTTAACTGGGCAAAGGTCTTAAAAGAATTACCAGCATATAACTGGGCAACAGACTGTTACCTGGAACCGGACCATATGTTGTAAACATTGAGGGTCTGAATCTCATAGAAGGACTTGTTGTAGATGGGCTAGTTTTGTGGCAATATAATAATACATAAAGTTCATCAGAGCTAGAGCTTCCAATCCCTTTGAGAGTTTAGCCACCTTAATTTTAGACATACAGCCTACCCATAAAAATGAGAGGGTAAATCAAAGCAAGTAAAATTCTATGCGGGATTTAAACCAGTGCATGTTGAAGCACATATAAATACATTTCTATAGGCTTTATATGTCTTGACCATTGACCATTGTCTGACCATTGCTTCTGCCAGTGATGAAGCTAATATCTGAAATTGAACTCAACCGAGGTAATATTTAATGGGACATAATCGTATGTGACATGAGAGACACAAATACAAATCATGACCCCCAAGTGCTGCTGACATTATGACACCTCATTGTTCCCCCAAGTGCTGCTGACATTATGGCACCTCATTGTGATTTAAATATGGCTTAATTTCGGGGGAGGGCTTACTTTAGACAGTTTACTGTAAGATGGGATAGGGCTTATTATCAGGATAGGTCTTATTATCGGGGAAACACGGAAGGTATTTGAATCAGGTGGTTCACTGCAAGTACAATGATGGGGAGAAGATTTAAGACTTAGACCAGTTAATCTTCAAACCTGGGTACTCCCCAAAAGTGTATAAAAAGCAATAATATGCATCAGTTTGTCAACTGGAAGACCTGTGATGTGAGAATGATTGACACAAATCCCAGCAGCACTCACCTTGCATTTTTCACCTTTATGGATGACATATCTATCTTGTTGTCAACAGGAACCAGCTCACTGTAGCATTTGACCAGTGTTGGGAAAACAATATGGCGAACTGTGAGGTGGTCAAAATGTCAGTTGCTGTTCTGCACATGTGCCTCATTGGAACAGAAGTTTTTATGTAGTCTGCACAAGTGCCTTGGATCCAGTGGTGTCCTCACTCACTTCATTTTGGATTTGGATAATGAATGCTATTTATGGCTTTATGGCTTAGCTCTGTCCCTCCTCCTGGTTGCTGACACCCAGCTGATGATAAAAATGTAGATTTTACAAGAAGTCCTACCCATCAGCTATGTATACAGTCCACATACATTCTTGTAACATAACATTTATAAGAGTTGGTCTTAGTTTTATAAAAAAAAAAAAAATATTTTGTCCAATTTTGTTCCCTGCATTTTTTTTGTATTTCTGTTCTAAGGGTTAGTAAAGGGGAATTTGCCTCCATTTTCACAAGAATCTGGACTGTTCATTGTAGCTGTAAATGGATCAATTTCCCCGATCCTGTGCCAGTTTAGGCTTGGTAAATCTGCCTTATCAGAAAAGATTTTTTTTATTAATAAAGCTCTACTAATCAAATTTAAAACACAATCCCACAACCATGACAAACCGCTTACAAGTATTAATCAGTATGAATAAAGAATAAACACACTGCATTGAACAATAGTATACTGATTATTATTTAAAATGTATTTGCATTTCTCCACATTTTGTGCATTTTGTTATATATTTGTTATATATTGTTTTTTTCTTGTTGATGTCTAATATCCAGAATCAAGAAGTAGTTATTTCATTTAGTATTTTCTTTTTATCTTTTATTAAGCAAACATTCATAATACTTTGTACTGTATTTCATAGCATTCTCTTCTTGATTCAGTTAAGCTGGCCATACACTATAAGATAAATTGTTCCAATCGAAAGATTTGTCAAGAGTGGGCAAAACCATGTTGAATTGCAGGGGGGGTAAATTGAATTAGTTGCAATCAGTATTACAGTTGAGAGATGATGTTTCCAGCCCAAGTGTAATAACAGTGTAACAGTAACACTGGTCAGTATCTGTGTACAACATGCAACAATAAAGTATTCTCCCTGCATGTACACACTGACATTCATTTTACCTCCCCTGCAATTCATCATGGTTTTACCCATTCTTGAAAAATCTTTCGATTGGAACAATTTATCTTATAGTGTATGGCCAGCTTTACTGTTCATTAATCATTATGTTCTCTGCCTTGTCAAGTAGATACCAGATTCTACTTTTGACTAGTAATCAGCTCTCAGATTAACTAATTGCAGGCAGATGGCAAAAATAAATTATGGCAGAACTTCATTGATCCAAAGCTGAAAACATTTTTAAAGGATTTAGATAGCTAGATTCTCTGTGAAAAGTAAATGAACAGGCAGGTATGATTTCTTACTGTATTATAAGTATATTGTGAGAATCACCATTTATCATAACTCATCAAATTATACATGGTTTATATATGGTAACTAAAATAAAATGCTGTTTTAAAGGCGTTTGTGACCATTTTTGCTCATATGCAAATATGATTCATAAGTTAACTTATAAACATATATAAAATAAAAGCATTGTCCTTGTATGATCTTTTATACCAAGAAATTATTGCCATATACTTACACACAATTTAGTGGAACCTGAGGTTGATGAATGTGACAGTTCAATTTGTTTATATTTTATTTATGTCGAATTTTATTTATATAGCATTATGTATGATAGAAAGCAATGTATGTTATTGAAGTATTTAAGTCAGCCATCATTTACTTTACCTATGTAATTATTTTCCTTAGTCATTNTTTCCTTATTTCATATGAAGGTACAGTTTTAATCTCCTTTTAATCTCCTAGTTAAAACCAACCCAAACTACATATAACCATACCGGTTACATTCCTAACATTGTCGTGCAGTCGGAAACACTTGTATTGTGAAAATTTGGATTTGGTGGATAAAAAGCACCATTTTGCATACATATGGATCCAGTCTTATGTGATAATCAAGGTGATTTTTGTATAGTGTTTGTATAATGTTTATTGTCTGGTCAAATTATACCCCGTACACAGAGCCCTATTACCCGGGCAGTTCAGTCAACTGTTCCGGGTAATTGGTTGTGTGAACGGTGCTGCCCAGGTAATGTTACCCGGGCAAACACCAAGCAATGATCCAGCGCGTTACATGGTGTATACATCGTCACGTGGACNTTGTATACATGCTGCTCCCTGCTGCACTGCTCTGCAACTATATCGTAAACTGTATGAACCTGTGTGGTGCCGCAGGAGCAGTGCCGCTCCTGTGGTGCTGCAGGAGCAGTTTATACATCGTCCTTGTGAAGATGTATACACCAGTTATAACAAGTGTAAATAAAAAAATAAANCATTTCTTTACGGCTAAACAGCTTGTTTTTTACTACTTATATTTTTTTTAATCCTTATTTAAGTAATAGATAAAAAAAATATTATTTTTATAATTTTTAAATTATTATTTTTTTATTATTTACAATTATAATTATTTTTTATTAATTTTTAATTATTTTTTATTTATGTAAAGGTTTTCCTTTTTATACAATTTTTTATTATTTATTATTTTTAGTTACATTTTTTGCTTTAATACTTTTAATATATTTATTTATAAAAAAAAATTTTTACTAATTATTTCTTCTATTTCTTTTTTTTTATATCACTTTTTTACACCAATCACAGCTCTATGCTAATGATGAAACTGATGCTTCACCTAACTTCCCTAGTTCAGTGTGAACAGTGTTGACCAGGGTTTGTGAATTACCAGGGTAATTCAGCAGTTTGAACATGGTAAATGACCAGGGGAATTCAGAGCCCCAGAAAACTACCCTGGTGGTAGAAAACTGAATTACCAGGTTATTCATTGTGAACAGGGTATTATTTCGTTTTTCTGCATGCCTGTTCCATGTGATTATCCTTAGACTGATATAAAATGCTTTTTACCAGTGTTTGTGTTAACCCCAGCTATTAGACCATGTGTTTTTCTAGTGTATGCACTAAAGAAACATAAATGTTTAAAATATATATATTATTTNAAAAAAATCNACTGGGATGTAAGCTTCAATATTTTATTGTAATTAAACTGCAGCTTAAAATTATACAGAATATTAAAGTAACAACTGTTTCTAGTGCTAACATGGGTTAATAAAGACAACAGACAGACACATGCAGAATATGCGATGTAATAATTAAATGCTTGACTAAAATGGATCGGATCTAGACTATGATTATTTTTGTTCATTGTGAAACATGAAGCAGAGCCAACATTTGCATAAAATTGCTTCATTAAGCTCTATCTTCTCTCATAGTGTTATGTACCATAGCAATAATGGATGGGGTAACTTGCATTATCTAGGCCCACTTATATCAAGCATAGTGACATGACATGATTTTCAATGCAAATAATAGTGGCATGGTTCCACCACTGCTTCACCATGCTGTGATCCACATTCCTATGACTATTAGGTGTGTCAGTCAGAGAGAAGAAAGTGAAGTTGGCAAGTATGGCATAAATTCTGCTCAGAAGATGACTCCAATCTGTTTTATTTAGAGCAGAAAATGTGCTTTAGAGTGTTGTACAAATACAGTACACCATAAAAAGATAAAATTTTCTCCCATGTTATAAAAGACTATGCTTACTGCATACCAATTACACTGTCAAACAATGAGCTTGTTACAGCATTCCTTCCCTAAAATATGGGGAGCAAGAGCATTTGCAGACCTACTTGGGGGAAACATAAGGCATACAATTACAAAGAAATAGCAGACAAGGCATACCTCCCAACTGTCCCTCATGGAAGGGGCGGAGCATGGGTGTGCCGTGGGTGGAGCTGGCGTGTGCTGGGGTGGAGTCGGTGGGTCCAGGGGTGGGGCTTGTGGGTCCCGCGGCCTGGACTGTGTAAGTTGGGAGGTATGGACATGGTTTTAAAATCTTACAAGACAAGGGCCTAAATTTACTAAGCAGGGAGATTAAAGTGATTTTGGAAAGTGNGGATGCTGCCCATAGCAGTCAATCAGATTAAACTTCACTTGCACCTGAACTTCTTATCAGCCAATCTTGAGGCAGTCAGTGATGAGCGTTGCCAGTGGTTCGGCCAAAACATTTCCAAAATTGCTAAAATGGCATTAAGTGTGCAAGTGTTCTGAACGAATACTGTTGGACACGTTCCCAAGGCAAATCACAATAGAAGAGACATTAATAACCTGATAATATGCAGTGGCCTCATCCTTNCTGATTCACAATGCTGTGAATGGAAAACTGGCCATTCATATAAAACCCTGCTTTTGGCCGAATCATGTGGGCAGTGCCGAATCATATAGTGCATAACGAAAAGGATCACAGACATTCCTATGCTATAGTTTATAATAAGTTTTAAAAGGAATTGTCCAGGAACGTTACTATAGAGATATTCGTACAATATTAATGGGTGGCCATATTTTTCCTTTGAAGTGCCACCTAATGCCATTATAGTTCTTCTTAATATTTTCATTGTTTATTACTATCGGGGGTTCTCATCCTTGTTAGGTGGCATGCACATCTTTGTATGATGGTACACAGGCATGCCCCAGAAGTTTACGTTTATTAATAGTGGCTTCCAGGCTTAAGATGGGCATCCACAAGAACAATATTATTCTCGTGGTATATTACCCTAGGGAAAATCACCCCCTTTACAGGCCATTCATGAGAACAATATTGTTCTAGTGGTGTCCATAGAAAATTACAAAAAAAACTTAAACAATATAAATAAAATAAATAAAGCTATACTTATACATTTACTAGTCGTGGCTGGCCACCGGACAGATACCCAGCTGCTTCTGCGATCCTCTGGTGTCTCCTGCATTGATGGAGTGGATGTTCTGTATGTGTGACAGCATTCATCATAGTCATTCACATATATTATTTTGGAATTGCTGCATCCCCTCACTCTGACCACTGCTCAATCTCACAATCTCTGGGGTCTCAGTGCAGGACTGCCATATATAGTTTTTTTTTATTTTATGATAGTAATTGATGAAATGAATATGCATGTAATAACCTAAGGATTGTTTGTGTACTTATAAGCAACTATAATAATTAAATGTATAAATAAATAATACATTTTTCCTTAAGGATCAAAGTGACCCTGTGTTGACTACCTACTTTATTTGCTATTTTTTACACTGTCAAAATACACACACACATAAATAAATACATTTATTATGGGAGGATATACTGTATGATAATANATTTAGAATCTTTCAAAATTAAATGGTAATCAACGAGATATTATAGCAGGTAATCGGTACTCACTGAAAAAAGGGTTTATTTTTAAAATAAATTTGATAGGTGTCTCTCTGAACATAATGTTGCTTATAATGATTAGTTTCTGTTTCTTTCCTAAAGCAATNAATTACTTTCAGTAATCAATATACATTCAGTACACTTTGTAATTTTTATGAGCTCAGAAGTTTATTGCAAGAAATACAGTATATCTAAACAACAAATTAGTCACATATACTCTGTAAAACACCAAATAACAAAACGGTTTACGATCTACTAGACATATTGTAAATACGGTAATCAGTTGACAGGCATTGTGTAGGGGTTCAGTATGTGGCATTATCCTAAGCAATTCAACTTTTTTCTCTCATTGAACACCCCCCACCCTCACAATTTGGTGTCCTGTCAGACCCTTAATGGTACAGATGAGATCTACAATACCGTTTTCTCAAAGGGAATGGCACCTTTAGCAGTGTCTAGATCTACCACATTCATTTATGGTAAGATCACTTACAGGCTTTTCACTCCTCTATANTCAGTGAAAACTGGGACTTTAAATGGGCAACTTTATTTTTTTTAGCTTTTTTTTCTAAGAATACTGGGGCTGATTCACCCCTGCGTCTCCGCCAAAGCCTGACTCCGTGCCTCTACGAGTCCGCCATATGGTAATGGAAAAAGGGCGTTCCACACCCCTTTTCATTTACATATGTGCTTTTAGCAGAGCTAAGCCCTGGACATGGTGCAGGCTTAGCGCAGAGACACAGAGAGGCTGGTAATGGGCTATGGACAATTACCTGCCTCATTAAGTTATAAAATAATTTAAAAAATGACAATATTAAATAAAGTGCATACGCTGNGAGGAAACACTAGCAGAGGCTCCGGATACAGCATCCGGAGCCTCTGCGATTTTTCAAATAGCGCAGGGATGCGGGGCATACGGCATGCCCCTCNCCCTGCGCTNTATTCAGAGCTGCGCTGAATCAGGTCCACTCACATTACTTACCCATTAATGACACTTTATAATTGGAAAATTAGTTTTAAATCCATTTTGTACTAATTGAAGTACATATTTAATGTTATTGATCTGAAAGTGCTGTAATTATAGTTAGAAATGTACCTTTTATAATTATGACTCCTCCTTATTACAGGATTTGTAGTTTTATAGTANGAGCAAATATGGTAGAGAAATTGACAAAGTAATTAGCGCAGATAATGAGCCTTGGTAAAAATTCCCATGTGTATGACATCGCTATAGGATGTGTAACATTTTCAGAGTTTAATTCCAATTAAAGCAATTTGCAGATTAGTGTTGGTAAAATTCTAAGTCATGTATGCAGTGTTTTTAGTTTTAATGGGTCAACAAACATTGCAAGGCTTTGAACTTCATGACTATTTACACAGTTTAAAATGCAAGGCTCTTAGGAATTCATTACTGCTCAGAGGCTAAAATNTGTTCTAATTTCTTTTTTATCCATATATCTAAAATTAATGTAGATAAAGTTTCACAATGGTTTTCAGCATGTAGGCCGCATACTATTTTAATNACTGTGTTTTGCCAATAAAATTTGAACTACTTGTATTTGTCATGATAAAATTATATAATCACCATAAAATTCTCAGGAGATGAGAACATTAGGTTCATGTTAGACTTTATTTCACCTAATTATAGCCTGGATCCACATTTACTAAAAGGGAATGTTCTATGCTCTTTGCTGTGGCAGGACAGCACAGGAAGCANGTATTGAGTTTGGTTCATCTCATATCTAGTTATCCCCAAAATAAAACCCCTTTACAGGGATCCTTATTAGAGATCTATATCCAACATTAATAGGGTTCTGTATAATATAGAGACCTATTATAGTAGGGATATATTGGCCTACAATGGGGAATAGTATGGGAATTTAGCACAAGATAGAGAAATAAAGAGCTTTATTTATTATGGGGCACATAAATCATATGCACCTTTTATACAATGTTTATTTTTCCTTAATTATGCTNATATTATCATCCAAAATAATCNTTTATACTTCTCCTATTTTAGGGCTTGTTATAATATAATATTAGGGGATGGGGGTTGTGGTATAAATCCTTACTCTTATATGCTGTGGCTCGCTCTTCTATCTTGCTATTTCTTCCTTCTGTCTTCTCTCTTGCGCCTTGTGGCGTGACTCGGGATGAAAGGTAACAGACACTGCAGCAGTACGCATCTCCTACTGATGGNAGTGCAGTAACCTGACTTACACAAGGATATCACAACCCAATTTATGACAATGTGGGTTATGTATGCCCTACTACTATTCATATATACACTAAATAGTAAATGCCTTGGGATGCAGTATTGCTTGTTACATTCTATGTATTTTGGCATGACCCAAGATCCCCTAGTTATGACACAATCTNATTCTGAGTAGTTGTTAAAATGGTAAGTAGTTATAGAACAGAAGGCATCACTCTGTGGCATTTAAAAAGTCATTTAGTATAACACTGTCTTAGATTAATTGGCAGTGTATGTATATAGTAATATGTGACATCACGCATTGTAAACCATAACTTAAAATNGTGATGCGATTGTTTGTATTGAGGGTGCTTAATGTACAATTAGCATACCCTACCCCCTCTTCCCAGGGGCTCCACTCCACCCTTGGAAACTGCATATGAGAAGAGCAGTCTCCTTCACACATTCAAAGGAATCCGACTGGATACGGGATACATTTATAATAGTATAATATAATATTGTGTATCTGTGAATACNATAATGCCACAACTACAGCAATATTTTTCGTCCTGGTTTCCTTGCAGATAACCACTTTGTGAATAAGAAAAACCATATCTGCATGTTGCTAGACCGTTCTGTCAGGAGCAATGCAGTGAATTGAGTTACTCTTCCAGTCAATTTATAAAATGGAAAATAAAATGTGATCTAATTGAAGTTAGCAATTATTTGCAACTGTTGCATAATTGTAAATTCCTGTGTGAGCAGCAGACAGGAAGGGGGAATCAAATCTCAATAACTGCTGGTTATAGCATTCCTACACACTGCCGAACCTTATACATATCGTTTTAGTGANTGGTATCAGGGGAAAAGGAGTACTACTAATCTGGGGGAAAACATAACCCGTAACACATTCTGAAAATAATGCCAACAGGTTTTAAGTGTCATGGTAGATGATAATGACAGTTGTGTAACCTTTTATATATTTTCATTTATTTACTCATTATGGGGCTGATTCATGCGCAGATCGGCTCTGAATGGCACGGAGTCAGGCGCAAAGCCTCTGCCACTCCGCTTTTAGCAGGGCTAAGCCCTGTTAATTAGNAGCNCAGCCTGCACCATGTCTGGACATGGTGCAGGCTTAGCGCTGAGGGACAGAGGCAGGTAATGTCCTATGGACAATTACCTGCCTCATCATGTGTTAAAAAAAAGTAAAAATAAAAATAAT